>LPNX010641399.1:314356-330907 GCA_001517045.1 Pseudotsuga menziesii | reverse complement strand
TGGGAGAAATTGGCACTCTTTACTTGTGGACTCTTTCTTTGTATTGGTGTGCATAGTCACATGACATCTCGGAAGGCTTGTGATATTCGCTGAAAGCAAGCGGAGTTGGAGCGGTTTGAATGAAGTGAAGACTTGTGCGGTTGTTGTGAATGTCAATCCTTTCCTCTTTATGAGCCAGTACTTATAGAACCGATGCTAAGACTTATGCGGTTGTTGTGAATGTCAATCCTTTCCTCTCTTATGAGCGAGTACTTATAGAGTCGATGCTTGGAAGCAACATTACAAGGTGGCAGTCGATTCAGTAGAGGCTTGTAGCAAGTGAGAGGAAAACATGGTGGAGATTCAAAAGTCTAAAAGGGAGGAAACTCTGCTCAAAAAATGTAGAGAAGCCCTGAATTCTCAGCCCTCGAGTGGATATGATCAAAGGATTTCCCTTGATGAAAAGGTAAATTTTCTTTGATTAGCAATATATGTTCACTAGGAGTTTACCACCACTATCATCCTTACTAAGTTACTGCATACGCAAATACTTAACAATAATTTGTATGAATATAATTCCCATATGTTATTTTCGGTGCAGTTGCAGTCTTTGCCAGCAGTTGTTGTCGCGCTTGCTTCTAATGACATTCGAGCAAAGGAGGCTGCTTTTATTCATCTACGAGAATTGCTAAGCATTGGTCAGATTCGTTTCCGTGGTACTATTCACCTACGATAATGTTGTGTATCAGAAATGGAAAACATATCATAATTTTATGTCAATCCTTACTAATGTCTTCTTTATGCAGAAAGTAATCCTCCAATTGATGCTGTCGTCGAATCCGGTGTAGTTCCCCTTCTTGTTGATATTCTCAGGAGGGCGGATATGCCTCAGCTCAGGTAAGATGCAATTGCTATATTGATTTATAAATATGATAAAATAAATAATTCAGTGGAGAGGTTCGATCTCATTTGGGTCCATAGAGTTGATTATAGCTAGTTATTTTAGAATTATTGTTGTGATAGTTGATAGCTTGTTATCATAAATGATAATACAGTTCGAGGCAGCTTGGGCTTTGACAATTATAGTATCGGGAAACACTGAACATACAAAGCTTGCAATTTACTGTGGAGCACTGCCATTATTTGTGGAGCTTCTTACGTCTGTGGATGATGATCTTCGAGAACATATACATAATTTTGTCAATTATCTTACTATCTTCTATGCATTTGAATTTCAACAATAAAACTACTTCTCACTTTGAGTTCAACTGCTGTTGCTATAAGGCTATTTGGGCTTTGGGAAATATTGCCGGAGACTCTGCAGAATATAGAGATATGGTACTTGCTCATGGAGCATTATGGCATGTGCTTGCCTAGTTTCAGAAGAATGTAACAATTTCAATGATTAGAACAGCTGCATGGACTCTCTCAAACTTTTCTAGTGGGAAACCCCAACCTCAATTTCATCAGGTAAGCAGAATCCATTTTATTATCTAGCTCTAGCTCTTTGTGATTGGTAGATTTGACTATTTTTTACAATGATTGGGCGTTTAATAACTTTTAATTATATGGTAAATTTTCAAGTGTGTTTCATTGGGTGGGAAATCTGTGCATGTTGTAGTACTCCATGTCTTACAAAGTTGAACATGGAAATCTATGATCAGAGTTAGAATTTAATAACATCAAGAGTTTCTGCCTTTTGCTTATCGATTTTAGGTGAAATATGCATTGCCTACCCTGGAGTGGCTTCTCCATATAGAATAAGAGGAAGTATTGGCATCTGCATGCTGGGCTCTATCATATATTTTTGATTGCCTCAATGAGAATATTCAAGGAATAATTGACGCTGGCATTTGCCCAAAGTTGGTGGAGCTTCTGTCGTGAGTATCATGATACACACATAAATATAAGCACTCTTGGTATTTATATATAACTCAATAAATATAAGCACTTAGTATTTATAAGTAACTTAATACATATAGTTTCATGGTTAATTTAAATTTGGTGTTAAGTTCAGTTTATGTTAATTTTTAAATTCCAGCGTCACTATAATTTTATACATAAGGTCCTCAGTGTATTAATCGAAATGAACTGTTCGCAGGCATTCTTCACCATTTGTTGTTACTCCCGCTTTAAAGGCAGTGGGCAATCTTGTCACTGGCGATGATGTGCAAACTCAGGTGTTACTTCAAACATTTTTCACACTTCTTCCAAATAATTATACAATACATTTGTTATTTTGCATCTGTTGAATGCATTTTCGGCTGTGATAAACTGTCTGACATAATACAAAGAGTCCAAATTCAAACACAGTGGATTTACTTTATTATTTATTGTGTGCAGTTTGGTATTGACAATAAGGTTCAAACACGATTTACTTTATTGTTTATCTTATATTTTATTGTGTGCAGGTTGTTATTGACAATAAGGTTCTCCCTCGCCTTTTGGATCTTCTCACAAATAAGAGGACAAAGAAAACCGTAATAGGACATACATGCTGGATAATCTCCAATGTTACTGCAGGAACAACATAGCAACTTCAGGTGGGAGTCGTTTTGGATTTATAGTGTTACTCGCTACCACTGTCATATTTCCAGTGTAACATAACTCACGCTTTTGTTTTAATGGACTGCACTCATTTTCATTGCAGGATGTGATCAATGCAAATATATTTCCCCCACTTTTATCTCTGCTAGCAAATGCTGAATTCAATATAAAGAGAGACGTAGCGTGGGCGGTTTCAAATGCAATTGCTTCTGCAAGCGAGGAACAGATAAAGTACGAAACTTTTCTAATTTCTTCGCGTGTGTAATTTTCTGCATCCATCGTCTTAAGGTCGATAACATGAGCCCTTTTCTACTACAGATAGCTTGCGATTCAGGGTTGCATCAAGCCACTTTGTAACCTGCCAGGATTCAAGGACTATAACAGTCTGCCTTCACGGTCTAGAAAAAATACTGAGAGCTGACGAGACTGAAAAGAATGAAGGCATCTCTGAAGTTAATGTATATGTGAGCATAATTGAGGACGCTGGTGGCTTTGATAATATTGAGGCATTACAAATTCATGAAAACACACAGGTCTATAGAGAAGCAGTCAAGATCCTTAACAATGGTTTCGTCGAGGAAGATGATGATCACATGCTAACCATGTATGATACACCTCAGTGTGCAGAAGTTTCACCTGGTGGTTTTAATTTCATGTAGAAATATGGATAATGTTGTTGTATATTGTAGGAATTCTGTGTATATTGTTAGAAATGCTGCATAAAGTTCTATGTGATTGTTGATACATCCTTCTCACAGCTTTACCGGTTCCTTAGGAATCATGGCTTTAAGTTAGGCTCTAAGTTATTAGGTTGTTTCGATTTCATGTAGTAGGAAAGATCGAACGAAAGATTGATAAGTACACTTAGTTTGCTTGGCTTGTAGAGGAATTTTTGTCGTGCTAATTCTGCTTTGCTCACCGGTCGACGGTGATGATTGGCTTTCCGTTCCTTTCCTTTGCATTGTACGCAAAACTGTGATAAGATTTAGTTTCATCGCAATGCGGACCTAACAACCACTACTTCCCAAGCATTGTGGACTTTGTGGTTACAGTAACTTGATGTGCAATCTGCGTTTGTCTTGGCGTTCCTACGTCTTGTTCTTGTGCACAATTGTCCTCTGCCATTCATATCGAGGCCAGGCAAGTGGATTCAGCCGCAGTTTACGAGTTGGATCTTTGTATTCTTTGGTGTTCTGTCAAATTGATATTTATTAATGTAGTCCTGAATATCTTGAATCCCGAATGCTGACCGTTTCTTTGCCCTCAAGACTAGCTATGTCTAGCCGCACGAAGCATTGGTGCCTCCAGGTTATATAGAGTCTAGACACATATCTAGGGCTTACCGATCGAAGCCTCTGAACTGCATTTTAATGGAAAAGATGCTGATTCGAAGGACTAGAACGTTTTATTTCTTTCTATTTGCAAGCATTCTGGTTTCGATCCAGATGAGCATGACTGGCGTGGTAGCCGCTAGAATCATCCGGGACATGAAATTTAACTTTAAATTGAATAATTATGCGAGAGACGATCCTGGTTTCTCCAAGCTTCCCAGTGTTCTGCTAGACCGGCTGCATATACCACGCCGATCGTCGACCCTGCTGGTTTTCCAAGAAGCTCCGGGGTTTTGAAATGGTAAAGAATGCATCGTCTCGACACCTTCGTCGTGGAGGTCAGGCTATTCTCAACTTCAAGAAGAATAAGATGATGATACAGAGCTATGTGATAGCACGACCGTGCATATAGCCATGACGCTGGACGCTGCTTATCTGAGAGGATTGTTCACCGGAATTCTATCTATTCTCCAACATGCTGCTTGTACCGAGAACGTAGTCTTGCATTTCATGGTGTCTGAGCGCCAACGTGATCTCAAGGCTACGCTTCAGGCGACTTTTCCATACTTGCGCTTCATATTATATCACTTTGACGAGAATATTGTGAAGAACAAGATATCGTATTCAATTAGGCAGGCTCTGGATCAGCCACTCAATTACGCTCGTACTTACTTGACCGATATCTTGCCGTCATGCCTCGGGAGAATCATTTACCTCGAATCCGATTTAGTTGTTGTGGATGACATTGCCAAGCTAATGCACCCTCGTCTCATGGCCCGAGGTATGAAAAAAACCAGAACAGCTGGCTCCGATGGTACCACTTGCTATAACAGATGGAAATGGGATATAATTTTTATTTTTTTAATTTTATTATTATGATGTCATGTTGCCACATGTCAACTCAAATCCAGATACCAAATTCCAAAGTTTACATCATCTTCTATCCACCAATAAGTTGTTTACAAAATAGTTTTTTAAAAAAATTAAAAAAATATTTTACAAATCCCTAAGTTATACTTTACAAAACAGATTTTAATTTTTTTGATAGAGAGCAACTAATACAAAGTCAAAAGAGTTTGACTTGCAATCGATTACAATATACCTGCTAAGGCAGGTATAAAAATAGAAATTAGATAGAATACAATTTCTTTATTTTTAAACATAAAAGTTATATATAATACAATTTCTTTTTTACACTTAAAAATAACAATAAAATTAAAATAAATTAAAATTGAAGAAAACATTATTATTAATTATTCATCATATTTTGTTTTATTTAAAGTTTTAAATATGTTAAACTTTGTTTATATTAAAAAATATAAATACATTTAAAAATATCTCATCATAAATGTTTTAAATATAAATTTGAAATTTCCAAAAAAAATAAAAAATAATAATGTTACTTTGAACGTGGTGCTTATATTATTTATTAAATTGTTCTTAAGCATTAAACCAAGCATATTATTTCCTAGTTGAGTAAGCAAGTCAAGTAGTAACCTAAGCTAAGTTAATTAGCTTAGTCGAATAGCGCAGCAGCCGCAGTGGAGTATCCGAGTTATGTCTCAAGCCCAACAACAAGGTATCTGAGTTATAATATACTGAGTAGAGTATCTGGGTATCCAAGCCGTTGAGTATCCAAGGTACACTTATATGCAATTTCAGACATTTTTAAGCAATTTCGCTGCTCAGTTTTATCATTTCGCAGCTCAGGTTTATGCAATTTCTAGCTCACGGTTCCATTTGGAGCTCACGGTTCACATTTGGAGCTCATGGTTCACATTTGGAGCTCATGGTTCACATTTTGATTTCTATCTCAGGGTTCTTATTCATGAAAGGAGAAGGATTTGACAGGTGATGGTTTTGCATCCAAGCGGTAATATTGAAGAAAGGAGAAGGATTTCACATGGCTCAACGAGTAAGCATCACCTCCTTCACAATATGAATATTTCCTGGACTCTTACGTTGACTCAAAATGGGGTTTGGAGTCAATTGTTTCTTAGGTTGACTCACAAAGGGGTTGTGGGCATGTTGTGATAGTAGATTTCATCCCTAGGGTTCTAGGGTGTTTAAAACAGAGATATTCACAATTTAACCATAATCAGACTTCATATTACAAGCTTCTCCATAGGGCTCATGCTCCACTAATGGGCTCACGCTCCTCCAGAGATAGAATCAACACACAGTTCACAATATTCAATCAAGATTCAATTCTCTCCACAAATGATTTGGAGAGAGATCACAACTACACAGACAACACAATCTTCATCAACTCCACAAATCACACAAAGTCCACAAAACACACAAAGTCGGCAGATTGGCAAGCAATACTAGTTGGAAGATTGGTGAGCAACATGCTCAAATTAGGTTTACACTTTAGACTTTCGATACATGTCATGGATATTTATAAACTCACAGAATAATTACACTAGAAAGCAGGTCGATGTGGACGAGTATTGGATGGAATTGAATATGCTAGTTTAGGAATTCAGAAATCCTGACAGAAAACTAAAATCCCTAGTAAAGGAATACATGAAGTAATACTATGCATAGCTTGTCTTCAAGAGTTATGATAACATTGTTACTACTCTTTAGTAAATGAGAGCATTCACACTGAATGGAACATTAGTTTTAGATCACGACATGCAATAACACGCTATCTGAGACTAGGTTGAATGACAGTACTCTTGGGCTTAGAATACAATGAAGAAGTTTCTATTTATACAAATATCTAGCTCAAAACCTTCAAAAATAAAATAATAACAAACAAGTTCTAGACCTATGATTAACCTAGAAGAATAAAACAATATCTCCTAATATACTGTAAAGAAAATTCAAATACATAACAATAAATTAATAAGACAAGTAAGTAGGCACACCACTTGTCCTCATGTGCAAAACACCTTCTAGAATTAGGCTTGTTTCAACCATGTAGAATTCCTTCTTGAGATGTGTGTCATGACCTCCTATAGAGGGATCATCAAGAAGGTACCTCAAATTATGCCAAAATTCAAGGTATAAGGGAGTGCTCTAGATAAGGGAACTGATCACCTAGAGATGTTGACTAACTACCTGAAACCCCACACCGTGCTTGAGATCAAACTTAGGAACCCCTTATTTAATGGGTGTTCCTCAAGATATGTGCATGACACTTGTGAATACAAGGGCAAAAATAACCTCTCTAATATGCAAAGTGTTCCTCCAAATGTGAACAAATGGTGGTCAAAGGAGCCTCCTCTCCTTAAGCACTCCACCCATCCAATCTCTCAACCCATGCAATTTAGAAATGTAACATCATATGTGGTCTAAGAATACAAAGTTCCCATCCAAATTTATATCCTAGTGATGTGGCATGCATCCACATATGTAATTGGTTGTATGGATTAGGTGAGATATCCCTCAAGTGAACAAATATGTGGAATTGTGTAGGTGAAGGACCTAAAATTTGACAGCAACCTACATGTGCCATCATGCCTCAAAATATGTGGTGATGCCTCATAATACAATGCTCAATGAGAAAATAGGAATCAAGAGTTGGAAACAATAGTAGCCGAGCCATAAATCCTCCATAATGCAACCTAATGAACAAGGTCTTCAAACATTGTTCGAATATGCATGCATCATAAACCCTTCATAATATATCCTAATAAACAAGGTCTTCAAACATAGTATTGATTTGCATGCATCATAATTCATGGAAAGATCATTCGTCGTAGTATTTTTGGCTTTCTCCAATCACCTTCAACTATGTATTTTCTAAATATCATGTTGAGATATGGTTTCCATGTATTGATCATATGGACCTAGGAAGGAATCACAACACGAGCACAAAACTATGTTCAATTATTTAGCATTTGGCGTTGTTATTTATCATTTGATCATATGGGCCTAGGAAGGAATCCCTGTGTTATTTTCATTGCAGAGGTAGATATTCTCTGGGATAACCTTCATTTCTACATTTGAAGTAATTATTCATCTATTAGACATATGGACCAATAGTCTTGATTGTTTAGTTGGATAATATGAATTGGTCTTACTTTTCATACATGGTTCAAAGACCCATATGGGGGGTACCATGCACCTAGGTTCTAAGAGGACGTATTTTCAGAGTGGGGATTTCATCATGACAAAGTTGTAGGCATCATGTGATCCTTGTGACATTGTTACATTATTTTCTGAAATATGATTTGAACATGACCGATTTATTGGAGTTTTGGTGGTTATGATAAATATGCTAATGATGAAAACAATATCTGTTGGTCGTAGAATGCACTTTTATTATCCTTAAGGACATGGAAGCTATTTAGTTTACTATATGACAAATTGTTCCCTTCTAATGAAGATACCAAAAGGTTGGTTATGTGGATGAGTGACATTGACATAGATACGAGGTTCAATAAGCAATTTATTTATAAGTTATATGAGGTCTATGTTCTATTTTAGTTTATCTAGGATTGATCCTTTTGGAAGTTATAATTCATTTATAGTTTTAGGAATGTGTGATTGAATGTTTGGTAGCCAATAATTGTTTATTTGGTGTCTTCAACTGTTGTTGCTTAAGTGAAGAGACAAATTTTGCAGGTTAACCCCGATATGGTTAAAAAAATGGAACAGGATGGGATGATATTTGTGGGCAAGGATGAAAACCATAGACGTATGAAGGTAACTAAATATTTTTCCTATTGTTTGATAATTGGGGTTTTACCTTGTTGAACCAAAAGTTGAAATATCTCTGAAGTTTTTATGTTTGAATTTTGTGAGCAACATTTTTTTTTATGTTTTTGTTGGCAGATACTGGAAATTACTAGGCCATCCTTATTTTGTGGGAGTCCAGTTCCATCCAGAATTCAAGTCAAGACCAAAAAAAGCATCTGCAGTATTTTTGGGTATTTCATTTCTATCCTTCTTTGGAAACACATTATATATAAGATTCACGCTATGTTGAACTTGCAGACTTTGTGCTGGATTTTGGGAGATTGTCCTTGAGCAACTAAAAATTCTTGATTTTAAGTTATGTTGTTATGCTTGCCCCTGGTATCCTATTGAACTCTTTATTTAACTTATGTTGTTGGGACTGATCTTTGTACCCTATTTAAGTATGGCAATCAAAGCACCTTTGGTTATCATGCATTGGGAGTTCATCTACCAGTTAAAGCACCTGCTTAAGTACTGTATTTCTATCCATTCACCTTATGTTGAATTTGTAAACTTTGTTCCATATTTTAGATTATTGTATTTGAGAAACTAAATATTCTTGATTTTAACTTGTGTTGTTGGGCCTACCCTTGGTATCATATCTAGATCTTGATTTTAACTTTTGTTGTTGGGACTGCGCTTTGTACCCTATCTCACTCCAGTAATCAAAGCATCTTGGTTATTATGCCTTGTATGTTCATCTACTATGAAAAGTGCATACTTTACTGCATTTATATCCTTGATATATAGGGAATGCAAGATAAATAATATTTGCAATATGTTGCAAGGTTTATTCTAGATCCAGGATAACTGTCATTGCAAAATTCAAATTATCATGCTTACCGTTCTTACTGGGCCTACCCTAACTACCCTATATTTTTCTGGTTGTCAGAGTATCTTGATGATGTTGTGAGCTATTAATACCCTAGTACTAATATACCAGTCAAATCATCCCACTATATTCTTAGGTCAATGCATATCTACCCTTATTCTCTTGGGAACATATGAAAAACAAAATTTACATTGTATTACAAAAATTGTGTTAGCTCCTTGATCATTGTCCTCAAGTGAATTATATAATGGTTTGAAATCCCAACTTTTGTTACTGGGCTTGCCCTTGTTACCTGATCTAAATCCGGCAATGAAAGCATATTCTTGTCCTGAATTATGATGCCTTGTGTATCTATCTCTAATTGTAGGGTTTGATCGTTTGGTTTCATGTGAGTATATGTGGTTTGATAATCATCTTGTTACAATTACAGTGCTTTGTGAGTTAAATGTGATATTTTAGTTTTGAAATATATTTCATTAGGACTTCAAGATGCTTTAGGACATGAGGAAAGACGCTTTCTACGGCTCAGTATCGAAGAGATTGTAACATATTTCCTGCATTGCACCAATTTCTCCAGCTATGGATGGACCTCCTAGGTTATTTTTATTATTCTCAATCTATACTTTCTCGTTGATTTTTCGACAGCAAAAGAGTGGCAGCTGTCATCGGGTATCCTTCCAATCCGACGAGTCTACTAAAGTTCTGACATCTAGAGTCCGTCAGATATCTGAATCCCAGTGTTGAAATTCCGATGACCATGCCATGGATCCGACGGCTTACATTTGACGACATATTCATATGGGATGTCGCAAATTTGACGATCATCCATCGCACATTCAACACACCATGTATGTAAGGACTTCCCCGATCCAAGATGATATGCTGTCAACATTCCGACAGGGTTCAGAATGGGGTTGAAAAAATGATGACTAAAGTTGCCTCAAATTCGACGACATAGTGATGTTAGAATTCTCCAAATTAGGTTGATACTCTGTCGAAATGTCGACGGGGTTCAAAATGGGGTCGAATATCCAACGAATTCCCACTGACGACAAAAAAGGTTGTTGTTGAATAACAAAAATGTGTCTGTCGAATTTCAGACATTACATTTGTCAGATTTCAGGATAAAATTTTATTGTGTGAGTTTTTCCTCCAACTCAGTCAACTCAACATCCCCTCTATGAACGAAGCAGGCCTCGCTCGTCTATCAATATGGGAAGATCCTCGGGTCGTGCATCTCCAACATCTGCATGAAAACATTAAGTCTTGTTATCATTCATAAGAATTATAAAACTCAAAAATGCAAAAAATAATCAAAGTATTGAGTATTCTTCTTACCAATATCACCCCATTGGGCACCTTCTGGTAAGGGTAGACCAGTGTTTCCCCTGAAGTCAATTATAGAATACACATAGGCCTCCACCATGATAAGTTGGTCATCCAACCAATGGAAAAATGTGCTCTCATAATTTACCTTGGCCCCACCGCCACCGGTGCGGGCCATGATACCTACCCATCGTAGCATGTGAGGGTCTCATGCTCTCAGCTTGGTGAAATCCACTTGAGGCCTTAGATGAGGCACTTGCTCGAAGAAGAGGGATGCCAAGATGGTCCCATAAATGAACTATTTTATCTCCCCCTACCGAAACTTAGTCAGCTGATCCTTGAAGACACTCAGTAAATACTCAGCCCAGTTATAGACCGTAGGCACCATAGCCTCCAAGGAGTAAAGCATGTGATATCAGGAATCTTGGTGAGCCCCTTGGCTCCTTGGAACCCACTGCATGGTAAAAATAAATTTCCAAAGAGGCAAGTCCATCAGCTCCTTGATGGGAATATTTTTCCCAAACATCTTAGTTGCCAGAAAACAATGACGATCGATAAGATCCTGTGTGGTGAGGTCCCCTCCTCGAGGACCTGTCAGTGAGATATTCTCTCCTCGCCTAGATAACCATGTATGGTTATACTTGAGGTCCGATGCTTTGGCATTAGCTCAAGAGCTAAGTAAGCCCTAAGCCTTTTATCCTCTATAATCATAAAGAATAATAATCTAGAAAAAAGTTCCTAATTAGAATGTCATAAATACTTTTCTTACCATAGTAAGTTTGCATAAACAATTTTTTTATATATAATACATGTTTTTTTTTTGAAATAAAAAGTTTTATATTACTGCAGAATTACTAGAACACAGAGATTTCAAAAATATACAAAGCCATCACCCCCAGCTACTAACAACTTTACATACTTCCTCATAAGTTGATCATCTCCCACCCAAAAAAGGATATAAGACTTGCTAATGCACAGCCTATGAAAATGAATACGAATACCATTAACCAAACTGAAAAAGGAAATAAACCATTACACAGAACAACACGAGTTGAGCTAAGGGAGAAATCCCAAGTTGGAAAACACAACAGAATGCTAGGGACCCTTGATTTCTTCCACCCTCTTTGGGTCTTTGCCTCATTCGATCGCCACCCCTTTTCGGCTTGCCTCCCTATTGGAGCCTCCTACCTCCTGGTGCTCCATCCCCGAGTGATAGAGTTGGATACCCAGTCGAGTTGCTATTAGGTCGACCTTCCGATGCATTAAGCGACAATACGCACTATGGTATTTCCACACCTGAACGAGATCCTCATCACCTTCCTTCTTAGCCTCCTGGCAGAGGGAGACATGCGAGACCAGGTTGATGATCACCTAGTAGAGCATGATCATGGGATCATAGGAAGCTGCCCTACCAGCTGTGGAGCCAGGATCCATGACCCATGCTTCGACCTTGTGATGAACCTCCTCAATGGGAATTTCCTTAACCTTTTCCCACAGGTCCTTCTCCACCGTCTCGACGAATTTGTGGGTGGTAAGCGGGATATGGTCCTTTAAGAAAGCTGCATCTAACTGGGCATGGAGCTGCACCTAGGTAGCACTCCCCCTTCCCCCCTTCCTCTTGTCCACCCCCTTTCTAGACCCCTCACTCACAGTCAAGGACTCACCCATCCTCATCTTTACAATTTTACAACGCTTAGGGGACATGATGCAAAGAAGCACCGAATTCCACTCCTCACCACTCTGCGAAGCCTCAAGAGTATTGTGGTATTTCATCGCATCATAGAAAACAATATTCTTCCCCAAATTACGAATGCAATACCAGGAACCCACGTCCTAATTTAAGGATATGAGAGACATGATTACCCTAACGGTGCTTTACAATCCCACCTTTTACCATAAATTTCCATCACATTCTCCCGTAATCAGGCATAAATTTGGCATCATTCCCAGCTTCCAAGAAATCTCCCAATTCCGCTGCAATTCCATCTCCTTGATCCTCCCGTACCATTCACCGTGCCCCAATTTATGATTGAGGTGATCGATTGAGCATATTTTTCCTGTTGCTTCCATGGTCATGCATGGCGTCACTCTTGTACAGTGGGATGATCTTTCCGCCTTCTGTCCTTGTACCGATGTGAAGTGACTGTATCCTCCACTTGTTGATTTTCACCGTAATCTTGGGTCACAAACTAGCTACACTGGGGAGCCCACCTCTCCTCACAGAAGTCTGCCAATGTGCCAACCCTTCATTCCCTACCCCCCTCCGTACCAATGTTAGCTAACAGGTCAGCTAGCCTATTCGCCTCCCTCTTGACATGGCTAAAGGAGGCTGCCATGTGCTAAGAGAAAAGGCCTTGTAGGATCTCCAACCTGCTAGTAAGGCACCAGTTAGAGGAAACTTTCTCTGAATATTTCCCATTGGCTAACTATTTTCCCATCTAGATTAGATGTTCGAGTCACCCTCGATGATTGCTGGAATCCATCCATTCCTGACCACAATTTGGAATCCTTGAATTAGGCCTTCAAGCTCCATTGATTTATTGGTGTCAAACCCGATGGAACCATATAAAAGTTGCAATATTTCCCCATCTGAGTTCCTGCAAAACCCCCCATATCTAGTCACCCCTGGGTTACCCTTTGATGCCCCATCAAAATTTAGTTTGAAAAATAGAGCAGGAGCGGGGGTCCAAACATTTGGGCTGGAAGGCTTGCAAAAATTTATCTTTTTACGAAGCCCGTCCAAAACTCCCTTGTCCAAACCCCATGTTTCCACAATGTGAGCTTCCATTCCCTGGAAATCCTTGTCTTTCTCACTCCACTGCATACTCTGAATGGTCTCCAAAAGATTTGACATCAACATTTTCCATACTTCCTCAACAATGTGCCTCTTGTCCCTTAAAATTATGTTATTACATTCTTTCCAGACTAGCCATATAGCTGTTCCTGGAAAGGAAATCCATAGCGTTGTAAGGATGCGATTTTTGAAGGTTTTGGGATTCCAATCCCTCAGGGATTGGCACGGGTTGCCCTGACATCGATCACTCCACCTGAAAATCGTAGCTCCCATATCCCAGATGTATGAAGCAAAAGGACAAGTATCCAACAGATGGTTCAAGCTTTCTTCATTGCTAAGGCATAGGACACATTGTGAGGGCCCATGAATCCCTTTGTGTCTCAAATTTTCCAATGTTAGGATTCTATGTCAGATCACCAGCCAACAAAAGGTGGCGACCTTCGACCAAGGGTTGGTTTTCCATATTTTTCCCCATATTCCATCCTCTTCTCCCTAGTTCTGTCTTCAGATATCATAGTACTTTTTTATGGTAAAGGTACCTCTCTAGGAGTATCCCTGCCTCAATATATCCATGCCTTCTTTGGAAATAATGGACCGCTCCTGAAGTTTGGCCTTGAAGGATCAAAGGTCATCTTCCATGATCAGGCCTTCTCCCCCGTCTTGAAGTAACCAACTTCTTTGATTCTCCATAAAATCACCCTCCCAGTAATGACTCACTTTCACGTTAATCTCCTATAGCCCTTTAGCTCTGATATGCTGCAAACGGTGATCGTCCCACAGTTTAGGGAGTTGATTCCAGGAGTCATCCCAAAAGTGAGCATAGTTCCCATCCCTGATTTCCCAAAAGCTATGATCTTGCACCACCTTGCATCCCGCTAGAGCCTTTACCCAGATCTGAGATCCTAGTGGTTCCTCATTATACCTGATCAACTGGCTCTTGGGGCAGTCCCTCACATACTTGACATGCCACAACTTGGCATAAGGCTCGTGTGAATAGTTGTACCACCTCCACTAAATTTTTCCCCCTTGAACTTCTCCCATTACTTCAGGATCCCAGAGTCCAAGGCCTCCTCTGTCCTTGGGGGTGCAAATACTATCCCAGTTGACCAAAGAGAACTTAACCTTTGATTCGCTCTCCCCCATAGAAAGTTTCATTGGAAACTCTTGATCTCCTTTAAGACAGTCTTTGGGGAAGATAGCAGTGAGAAAATATAGATCGACATCGCATGCAAAAGTAACTTTACCAAGACCAATCTATTGGGGAGTTTGAGTGGACGAAGGGCCCAGCTAGATAGCTTGCCCTTCAATCTATCCACTAGGTCCTGCCATGAATTTTTTTTTAACCGTACCTAAACCCAATGCGACCCCCAAATACTTGGAAGGGAAATAACCTTTGGAAAAACCAAGAATTTTGACAATATTCCTCTGGATAATGGGAGCAGTGTTGAGAAAGAAAACCTGATATTTATCGGCATTACTGCCAGCCCTGAAGCTTTTGAAAAGAGATTAGGACTCCTTTTAAAAGCTTGAGCTTCTTGGATTGAAGAGTGCCCCATTAGCATAGTATCATCCACGAATTACCGGTGTGTCTCTTTCTCTATGCCTTCATGTAGAGTAAGACCCTTAATCTCTCCCATCGAGGTCTGGTCATGAATGAGCCTGCTCAGACCTTCGACCATTAAGATGAAAATAAAGGGTGAAAGAGGGTCTTCCTGCCTGATCCCTCGTGAATGGTGAAAGACATTTGATGGCGAGCCATTCAACAAGATGGAGAAGAAAGGAGTTGTTACCAGATTCATAACCCATTCTACCCATTCGGGTCCAAAGCCAAAAGCTTCCAAAATTTTCTCCATATATTGCTCGCTTAGTTTGTCATAGGATTTTGCTATATCTAGCTTGATCAACATTCCAGGTATTTTAAGGCATTTTAGGGAGTGGGGCATTTCATGGACAACTATGATGCCATCCATAATCTATCTTCCTTCGACAAAACCTGGCTGTTTGAGACTGATCAAGGTCGGAAGGAGAGGTTTCAAGTGATTTGCAATAATCTTCAAGATAATTTTATAGATTACATTACAAAGAGCTATCGGTTTGAACTTAATTGGATTATCGACACCCTCTTATTTCAGAATTAAAGACATGAACGTGGCATTGAAGGCCTTGTGCACCCCTTCTTTGCACCTCAACTCCTCAACTATATCCAGAACCTCATCCTTGATCATATCCCAGAATAAATGGAAGAAGTTAGATGTAACGCCATCTGGGCCTGGGGCCTTCCCTTGGGCCATCTGACTCATCGCTTCCTCCACCTTGTTATATATATATATTAATTATTAATATTAATATATATTGATATTAATAATTAATAATTAATAATTAGTTATTAGTAAACTATAAATAGTTAGTAGTAAACTATTCTAAAATGATGCATCCTTTCATAGATGATATCAAAAGTGCATTTACCATTAATATATATATGACATTCTCTTTGTAATCTTTCATCATCATCCATATTCAATATTTATTTTATATTTTCAATATGGAGTTATTTTCCATTGGTTGATTATTCAATGGAGTAATTATTGAGAATATTCGGATATAGATATTACATTGGTATCAGAGCTAACCCTTCCTAGGGATTTTGCTGATCTCCGGATTGTGGCCAAAATGATCAAGGTTTCCTTGAATTTAGGTCTTTGAACTCACAGTGGCTTTTAGCCATCCATATTTAGAGTTTCTTTGGAAAAATTTGGTTTTTGAAGAAAAAATGGCCTTGGCAAGGTCTTTGACCTCACACTGGATTTTAGCCATCCACACTAAGAGTTTATCTGGTAAAAATTGGTTTTAGACTAAAAATTGGCCTTGGCCATTTGAATTTCATCGAAGAAGTATTAATTGCACTCCAAATATGAAGCAAGAATAAGAGGGAAAAATGAAGAATAAAAAAAGCAAAAAAAGAACAAGTATTATCAACAAAAGAAATAAAATGGGAAAAATTAAAAAACATAATTCATTAAACCATCGATGGTTTTATGAAATAACCGATG
>LPNX010641399.1:286968-314138 GCA_001517045.1 Pseudotsuga menziesii | reverse complement strand
GTAATTATTGAGAATATCCGGATACAGATATTACACACCTCCTGCATGGAAACAGGCTTAGTTAACATCTCATTATCTTCTCTATTAATTACTCTGGGTATGAGCGCAGTGATCTGAGCTATGTCCTGATTTCTGTCACCCTTTTCCTCAGTCATAATCTCCTCAAAGTGTCTAGTGATATCTTCTTCGACTTCTCCTCTTTTTTCAACCTATGATCCATAATATTTTTTGATCATGTGGATCTTCGACCCTTGCCTCCTATGGGCGACAGATTTATGGAAGAATTTAGAGTTCTTCTCCCCTTCCTGTAACCATTTGACTCTAGATTTCTGCCTCCAATATATTTCTTCCTGCCTTTCCCTAGCTTCCAATTTTTCCAACGGATCCTTCTCCTTTTCTTCCATCTCCATATCCCACCTAGTTTCCATACCTTTCTGGTGGATGAGTTCAATATCCCTAATGAGCCTCCACTTGTCTTCGAAAATGTCCCCAAATTCCTCTTTGTTCCACATGCAGATTCTGACCTTAAGAGCCTTCAGTTTATGCTGGAAACGATACATTTTTGTTCCCATTGGGGGGACCATCTCCTACCACCATTGTTCCAAAAAGTATTTAAAGTCCTTGTGTTCTATCCATAATTGCTCAAATCGAAAAGGTTTACTCAGATTGGCGTTCGACTAGTCCCAGTTAAGACTGATTAGCCAATGATCCTACCCCACTATAGGAAGAAAACTGGCTCTGATATCTCTTTTCCCCTGTACTATATTTTTTGACACTAAGAACCTATAAATTCGAGAGGCAACGAGGTGCTCCCCTTCCCATTTGTTGTTCCAGGTAAACCAACCATCTCCTGTCTCCAAGTCCGCTAGGAAGCCCTGGGCCTAGAACTCCCTAAACTCTTCTTGAAACCTATCCATGCCATGCCTTCCTCCCTTATTTTCCCTAAGAGAAGCAATCAGATTAAAGTCCCCTCCTATAATCCAGTTACTTGCAAGGGTACTTCCCCCCAGCCACTGTAGAAAGTGTAGAAAAAATCGGCTTATGAGGAAAAGCGTTGGGTCCATAGACATTAACCAGGGCCCCTTTGGTCCCTATCTCCAAAAAATGAAAGTTGGCCATCTAAGAAAAATGATTAGCCCTCTAGTCTGATAGATCAATCACTTTTGGGTGCCATAGCATCGCCAATCCCCTGACCATGCGGTCTGAGTCCGTCGCCATCACCCGACTACCTTTTCAAATCTTTGTCCCGATTGTTTCCATCACTTCTGAGTTGCATTTTGTTTCTTGTAGAAATAAAACATCTGACCTCTCTTTGCTGACTTTCCTAGATAAAGTCTTGTTTTTCTTGGGATGGTTACATCCCCTAATATTCCAAGATACTATCTTCATTGAGTAACCTTACTGGCTTCATAGAAGGATGCCCTAATCATTGGGTACCAACCTGATTCGATGAGCTTCACCCCAATTTCCGCGATCCTTTGTTTGTTAGTTTTCTACCCTCCTCTCAAAATATCCTCTAGGGATTTCTGTTTACTCCCTTTCTGGGGCTTCGATGAAATCCCCAGGTGTTGGTGGGCCTTGGTGTGGATGATAGCCTCCTGGAGAATTTCTAGTTGTTTGCGAGAGACATACCCCTTACCTGCCTTATCGCATTCCTTCTCGATCTCATCAAGATCAAGATCTCCCTTCTCCATTTCATCCCCTTCATCGTCTTCCATCGCCTCAGCCTAACCTTCTTCTCATCCCCTCTTCCAAGCTCGACGATCTCATCTTCCTGGTGCTTAGTTGAGTTTCCATTTCTAGCCCTTTCTTTTCCCTCATCGCTCTCTTCCAAGATCTGGAAGGGGTTATTATCGGTGATTACCTTCCCCATACTTTCCTTGTGCAGTTTTGGTTCCCCCCGGTTTTTCATTTGCATCTGTTTCGAACTTGCATGAATCCCTTATTTTCCATTTCACCANTGATTACCTTCCCCATACTTTCCTTGTGCAGTTTTGGTTCCCCCCGGTTTTTCATTTGCATCTGTTTCGAACTTGCATGAATCCCTTATTTTCCATTTCCCCATTCCCGCCTTGATTTGAGTATGCCTATCCCTAGCCCCCCTTTGGATAGTTTCTCCAAAAGTGGCCATATTCATGGCAAATTCTGCATCTGAACGAGAGTTGCTCATAATCAATCTTTTGGATCCATTCTTCGTCCTCCCAATTCAGACAAACTGCCTTAGGGAGATCCTTTGATAAATCCATATAAACGCAGATAGAGGCGAACGTCGTGTACCTCTGTTTCTTGGTCTGTTCAGCCACCTTCACAAACTCACCTAGGGATTTTCCAATATCTTTTAGGATCTCCATTTCCCAGTATTCGCACAGGAGAGAAACCAATCGGATCCAAACCAAGGCCACCGTCGTGTCCTTTGTCTTCGGATTGAATCTCTCCTTCCATGGCCTAAGGTAGAGACCTGTTGAGAAGAAGAAATATGGGCCACCCTCTAGAACCATATCCCTATCCTCCTGGTTAAAAAATATTATCGTGAAAAAACCTTTCGATCGTAAATGAAGATCATAATGGCCTTTAGGGTTCCAGGTGCTTCTGATCCAGGGGACTAGATCTATTTCCCTAGGCCATACCCCGACGAACTTTCCAATGAGGGATTTCTCCTTCCACAGTTCAATATTCTCCTAGATCTTGTCAGAGTGGATATGGATCGTCAGAATAAATTAGGATTTTAGGAGGCAAGATCCCTGGCCTAGTCGCCTTCCTACTCCCGATCCTTCACTGTTGCCGCCCTCTCTCCAACTTCCGCCACCACTTCCCTCTGGATCTAGGATCCGGGGGATCTTCGATGCCATTTTCATAGGGGGAATTGCATCCCCCATCCAATACCCTTGCGCCCTTAGAGCATCTACCGTCGCTATCCTGATCAAGGTTTTAAGTTCATTACAAATGGTATAAGAGCAAGGTTATAACGCTCTGACGTAATGGGTCATCACATGTATATTTAAATATATAATATCTTTAGTGAAATGACAATTTATATAATTTCAGAAAATTAACAAAAAGAAATACTTGCTGCACACAAAATCAACAATGGATGAACCAGGACAAATCATGGAAGAAGACCCAATACCTAAGGGTATGCCGATACTGGAAAATGCAAGCCTTCTATGTGGAATTGGAGGAAAAACGTAACATCGAGATACAACCAGATTTGTTAGAAACTATGAGAAGTTTGAAGGCTGATTTAGATAGCCTTAAGTCGAATAATGTATAACTAATGAATGCTAAATCAGATCAGGAAGATATCAATGAATTAATTTTAAAAATTTTAACAGACCAAGCACCACATAAAAATAATAGAAAGAATTGTTGCAGTATGAGAAAGAAAATAAAGGAAAATACAAAAATTTACAATAATGAAGAAATCGTAGACAATCTTCGAATGATCTCTATAGAATTAAAGAAAGATGATTAAAGAAAATATAAGAAACAAAAAGGAAGATATGTGGAACTACAAGGGGAATTTAAGAAATTAAGACCTTCGATGTTTGAGGGGGAATCTGAAGAGGCTGCTGAAGCTTGGTTATTAAACATAAAGTGATATTTTCAATTATATAGTTATGATGATAATTTGAGTGCACGTTTGGCTATTTTCCAACTGATTGGTAAAGCTTCCCTGTGGTGGCAGGAAGCTAAAAACATAAATAACATACGCAGTAAGGAGTTAAGTTGGAAGCTTTTTAAAAAACTGTTTAAAAATAAATACATGTCAGAGCGATACTATGATGAAAAAGCCAAAGAATTTAACGACCTGAGATTGTGACGATTAACTATGGAGGAGTTCGTAACTAAATTTGTCAATGTTCAACGTTATGTACCATACCTTAAGGATGAAAAATAAAAAGTATATCAGTTTATCAGTTTTCTACCTCCGACTTAGAAGGATGAAATTGAATTTGGCATGCCCAAGAATATGGATGTAGCAATTAGGAGGGCTGAACTCCGCTATATTTGATTTAAACAAAAATATGAACTAAGTAGAACTTGGAAAAACAAAAATAACGAAAAGAGGGATCAACACAAGAAGGGATTTAACCTTCCCCTTTTTGGAAAAAGGAACAAGGAGCTATACATATAACAACTATAACAGGCAAGGTTCAAACATAAGGAATGGAATAAAAGGTGCATGAACTTTTAGTACCAGAGGGAATACCAACACAAAATAAATCAAATGTTTGGGTTGCAATATACCTCATTTATACAAAAACTGCCTCCACAATCCTGATAGAAAAATTACCCCTTTAAACATGTTGCAGGAAGCTTCCAATGTTAAGGATATAACCAGAAATGTACCCCGAATTAATGTTGCTTTGGAAGATAAGAAGGCAGACCATCAAACCACCATGTTGGAAGTAGAAGGCAAAATTTTAAACACACATGTTTCTACTCTTATTGATTTAGGAGCTAGTTTAAGTTACATTGAACCAAGGGTAGTTGAGAAATGTAAACTTTTTAAGGAAAAAAAAGGAATGCATCGCTGGTACAACTAGATAGTAGAAACCAGAGTAAAAAGGAAAGTTACATAATTGGTAAAGAATTGCAAATTGAGTTTTAGTGAGATGGATACAACAGTTGAATTGAACATACTTCCTTTAGAATCTTATGGAATTTTTATTGGGATGGATTGGTTAGAATCTCATATAACCACCATCAACTGTTTACATAAAAGTTTTGACTGCATTGATGAGGAAGGTAATTATCATGCCGCAAAAAGAATCTAAAGACCTATATCCATCCAATAAATTTCAGTTGTGCAACTCAAAAAGTGTATTAGGAAAGGATGCCAGCTTTATGCAATCAAAATAGTAGAAAATGAACCTAAGAAATTGAAAACAACAATGAACCAATTTCCTATTATTAAGGGATTTCATGATGGATTTTTAGAGGAAATAGTAGGACTACCTCCTAAGAGAGATTGATATTTTACAATAGATCTAATGCCTGGATCAACGCCTATATCACGAGCTCCTTAACTTATGAGTATTCCAGAACTGACTGAGCTAAGAATGCAACGAGTTTAAATGAAGACAAAACTTGCTTTGACCAGATAAGTGGGGTATATTACCTACACAAATAAGGAAATTTTGTCTTGCTAATCATACAATTTATTATAAAGTACGTCATAGACTTTATCAAAATGGAGATATATTTAAATATCTATATATATTAATTTTTAATTCAAATCACTTAAGTTCAAATTCAAATTATATTCAAATTATATTCAAATTCATATTCAAATTCATTTAACTGGAAATTTAAATTCATTCAATTGGGGTGGGTGGAAATATGTAAAAATTTGATTAAATTATTGGATTTTGAGAACTGAATCAAATCTCTGATCAACTCTCCAATGAAATCCTAACTTAAGATCCTCCGCCTTTTTTTCTCAAAGAAGTGGAAGAGGGTATTATTTGGGAATACCTAATGGACTTGTAAGCTATTTTAGTCATTTATCTAGAGGAGAAGGGGCCATCCTGCTTAAGGACAGTTTTACTAAAGCTCCAGTTTATCTGCAATTGAACGAGATGAGAAAAGGGAATGCTTGATTTCTGTTTTGTTTACAGTGCTCTATCCTTGATATTTTGTACAACCAGAGAAGTTTTTAGATTTTTATGTTTTACTTGTGTTGACGACTGTATATAATGGGTTTGAAATTTAAAATCCATATGATTGATTAATGTTTCTAGTTTTTTGAGAGGTTAAAGATCCCAGAAGGTCTGAGTATATAGTTCCAAAAATTCATTCTTTTGACCAATTTTTATTTGCTTGGGAGTATACATTAATTATATTATTTAACTTCTACTAGGTAAGTTACTAGAAACTACCATGATATATATTTTATTGAAGAGTTTGCATCTATGGATGATTAAACATAGTGGAAATATATAGTTTGTTTTAAAGAAGGAAATGGGCAAGAAATATATCCAGGCTAATGCTAACAACTGAAATAATAAATCACAATGTGAAAAATATTGATAAGACTCTGATATTATATTCCCCAATGTGCCATTTTCAAATTTCAAGTTTAAAAGGGGTTTGTTTTGGTAGTTTCTTTGGGCCCTTCATGCCCATCATGTAGCCTGGTCTATTATCGGATTTTTTTGTGTGTTATATTTTGACCATTCCAATGGGGAGGTCTTCTGACTATATTATACATATACTTTCTTAATATTAAGTATAGACTTTTTTTTGACTAAAAAAAGTTGAAAAAAACCTAGCATGATTTTAAAAAAAATGATCTTTTAATATTTACTTAAAAAAACAAATTAACATATAACTTAACAAAATTATATATCAATAAATAATAAATAAACATATTTATATAAATTTCTTATATAAATCGATGAGCTATTTTAAACATAAAACAAGTTTTCATATATATCTACGCCATAGGCATTTTCTCAATGAAAGAAGCTGTCCCAAAAGATTCCTCGTCTCCTTGGCCATTAACATCTCGAGATGTGTCGCCTGGTTATTGGCGAGTTTAATTGCTACACTTTTTGGTTATTGTATCCTGTGATTCAGCAGGGACGAAAGAAGGTGGCATGGAGTTGATCGGTTGGTTTTTTGTGTCAGGTTTTATTCTGTCTGTTCATATTCTTTCTACGTAAGCTCTTTCTGTGCCAAGTCCATGCTTATCTTAAACTCCTTGTTTTTTCACGGCTGTTTTTTTCACGCAGTTTACACAGGGTTTTCACAGCATTGTACGACATATGATTTTTGAACTTGGAATTGTGCTTAGCATTCGATGTCGAAAATCGGTACATGCACACTTATTTATTTGAACAAATGGTAAATGTCGGAAATCCGAAACAAGGATCTTGCGGAATTTAAAATGTCGCAAATCGGATCTTGCTGAATAAAAAATGGGACCATATGGTGTTTTTTAATGAAAACATACGACATAGGTTTTTTGGACTTGGACTTGTGCTTAGCATTCGATGTCGGATATTGATACATGCGCACTTATTTATATGAACAAATGCTAAATGTTGGAAATCAGAAACGAGGATCTTGCGGATTTTAAAATCAGAAATTGAAACTCGAAAATCCAAAATCCGAAACGAGGATCTTGCGGAATTTAAAATGTCACAAATTGGATCTTGCGGAATAAAAAATGGGACCATATGGTGTTTTTTTAATGAAAACATACGACATAGGATTTTTGGACTTGGACTTGTGCTTAGCGTCCTATGTGGGATATCGGTACATGTGCACTTATTTATATGAACAAATCCTAAATGTCAGAAATATGAAACGAGGATCTTGTGGATTTTAAAATCAGAAATCGAAAGTTGAAAATCCGAAATACAAAAATAATACGGGAACAGTTTTGCATACGCCTCATGGATTTTTTGTGTATAGCTTTATTCTGTCTGTTCGTATTTTTTGTTAGTGCCCGATTATTGGTTAGTGCATGATTTTGTTGTAGCCATTATGCCAAGTCACCACAATGAGGTTTTTCAACCACTATTTTCACTTGATCAGAATTCTCATTTTTTATTGTAGCTGTGTCGACATAACTTGTATACTCCATCAATTCAGTTTCGAATGGCTCTAGATGCTTACCAAATTTCTCTCCTGCACTGTCAAGCTCTACTTCATTCGCTTTGAATGAGTTTACTCAGTTTGACATTTTGTTTGCCTTAAAGATTGCCGATTTCCTATTTCCAATTTTTGATTATCGAATATGGGAAACCACAAACCAGATAAAATATCGGAAACCAAACACTTGTATGCTCATGTTTTTGTTGAAAACATACGACATAGGATTTTTGGACTTGGGCTACTGGAATTTAATATGTTGTTTCTTAATGAAAACATACGACAAAGGATTTTTGGACTTGGACTTGTGCTTAGCGTGTGATGTTGGATATCGGTACAACCACACTTATTTAAATGAGAAAATGCTAAATGTCGGAAATCCTAAATGATAAGGTGCATCATCTCCAATTGCTCAAATAATGCTGCTGCTTTTAATATACACCAATCTACAATACATTAATTACCTTCTTGAGCTTCTGCTTAGCGTTCGATGTCAAAAATTGAAAATGTGCAAATACGAACTTGGAATATTGGGACTTATCCGATTATTTAAACTGCGATGCTAATACCTTTCCGTTGTCTCATATATTTCCTATTTCATAAATTCCCTAACATGATATTTATTGACTAAATGTTACAAAATAAAATTATGGGGTTGGGATTTTCATCATGTAGTATATATCTGTAATGAATTTTCTTGATTAATATCATCTGTGTATAGTTACTTATCTCTTGCACAACTCGAAAGGTCACTTTAACATACTGAAATATTATCATGTCATCATATTAATCGCAGAGGAAACTGTTACCCTCACTTGTTGTCAGCGTTAAGTTATCTCATAGTGTGTAAACTTCACATTTGTCACTTTATCTATGCCTTGTTATGATGGTATTAATATATCCTTGTCTCTTAAACATTAAATCATTGTCAATATCACGCACTCCAATTACCAAATCTTTCAAATCCAATAATTTCACATCTTGTATTCTGCTCTCATTCCGGCCTTTCATATCACCATTTAAGTGACCTTTCGCAGGCTGCAACAGATAAGGGAATTATATACAGATCACATTAGTACCAAGTTAAGGATATATACTACATCATGAAAATCTCGAGGTCATGATAACATTTGTAAGATTTAGTGAATAAATAGACCCTCCTCTTGAGGAAAATATCATTTGTAATTGATTTATGGTTCTTTATATGCACAAAAACTGCACTCTTGAGTGCCATTCCTTCCCCTCTCATGGCTGCGGAAGAAAAAAATGGCAACGCGGTGATACCACATGCCGAAATGGGAAGAGATGGGAAGATAAATTTCGAATCCTGTAGCCAACGAAGGGGCTATAGAACAAAGGAAGTGCAAAAACATATGGAAATTGTTGCACTTTAGGAAGCAAACTGTATGGAAATTTAGCTACCAAAACGTATGGAAATGGGTTAGGATTGCACCGCAGATGAATGTTGAACACATTAATTTGTACCATCATGATTTGGTGTTTACTAGGTTATTTGTATTATGAAAATAATGATTATTGACACATTTTGCTCTTTTTAAGCTTCTTCAACATTGTCATCGTATATACCATAGTTTTGTCTAACATCAATGAGAAAAATTGAATCGTGTATTATAATTTTTTTTATTTTAACAAATGCTACATTTCGCTAATTCGAAACGAGGATTTTCCCGAATTTACAATCGAAAGTTGAAACTTGAAAATCCAGGTGTTAATATCGGCCCAAGTGTTAATTACACGATCTTGACTTTCAACTACATATTACCAGTCAATTTCCAGAGTCTGAAATGTTAGTTATTTGAAAAGATACAAAAATGATTTCTGCAATCGTAAATGTCACAAAATTGGAAAACATGCAATTTCTTATTCGCAAAACGTAAACAAATTAAACATGTATTTTAGTTCAAATGGATGGAAAAAAATCATAGTTCCCATTAATTAATATCAATTTGGGATATACCCAATTTTCGATTTTAGATATTTGGAATATCGAAAACTGGAGACTTAGATTCTTGTTGAAATAATTTGCTTACTTCTCCAATTTCTGATATTTCGGATCCTAGATATCAGAATTTGATAACGTTCATTTGTTTCGATTTCCAACTTTTTCTTTACCATATGAAAGATAAAAGATAAAAAAGGACTAAGAATTCACTTGTGATTCTTTATTTTTGTATCCAATAATGAATTATTATTGAAATAGTGACAGAAATAGGATCTACGAGCTCCGATTCAGCTGATGAGATTCGAACACGTGATACAAAATTCCAAGCAAGAAAACCAATTTCGGTTTAATATACAAAACGTTCTGCATCCTTGGACCCGGTTGCGCCCCTCCACAGATGAGAAAGTTTTGCTTCATGCAATAGCCTTCATTTTCTCTCCAATTATGACTTTATCATTTCCATACAGAACACTTCGACATTGCCGATATACTTCTTTACTATTTATGATACACTTCTTTTACATAATGAACTTACCCTAAATCTGCAAGGTTACTACACACTTACCCTAAATCTATACACCTCTATCCGATGATTGAAACTTCGATGCTATTACCTTTCCTATGTCCCATAGATATCCGAATTCATAAATGTCCTATGATGATATTTACTGACTAAATCTTATAAAATGTTATTATGAGATTACGATTTTCATCATGTAGCCTATATCTAATAATGATTTTTCATGATTAATATCATTTGTATAAAATTCCCTTATCTCTTGGATAACTCCAAAGATCACTTAAACGTACTGAAATATTATCACATCATCGTATGAATCACAGAAGTGATTATTACCCTCACTTCTTGTCAGCTTTCATTTATCCAATAATGTCCAAATTTCACATTTGTCATCTTATCCATGCCTTCTAATGATGCTATAAATAAATCCTTCAAAGACCAAATCTTTCAAATCCAACATATTTCACATCTTGGATTCTCCTGGCATTTCAGGCTTTCATATCACCGTTTAACTGACCTTTCACATACTCCAAGAGATAAGCGAATTATATACACATCACATTAATTTCAACTTATACATGTATACTACATCATGAACATCATGAAAATCCCCAACTCATAACAACATTTGTAAGACTTACTCAATAAATAGAGCCTCCTACTGAGGCAAATATCATTTGGACCTCATTTATGGTTTTTTATATGCACACAAATTGGATTGGAGCGTCATTAATTTTTCTCTCATGTTTGCTGAAGATAAAAAAGACAACATGGTGATAGCAAAGCTTGGACTGGGAGGAGAAGGGAAGACAAGTTGGCAGTCCTACAGCCGATGAAGGGGCTATCGAACAAATGAAGTGCAAAAAATATAGAAATGGTAGCACCTTAGCTAGCAAAACATATGGAAATTTATCTAGCAAAACATATGGAAGTGGATGAGGATTGTAGCGCAGATGAATGCCCGATAGATCACTTTGTACAATTACAATTTGGTGTTTACTACGTTATTTGTATTATAAAAATAATTATTATTGATGCCTTCTGTTCTTTTTAAGCTTCTTGAACATTGTCATTGTATATAGAACACTTTTGTCTAATATCAATGAGCAAAATTCCATTTTCATTCAAGTTAAACTTTTTTTTGCAACAACGATCAGATAAATAAATGTTGTACTTTATAGATTTATATATAATGACAATTTAGCGAATAAATATGAGGAAATTCACAAAATCACATCTGTCATTCTTTTTTTTTACAGAGTAGCTATTTAAGAATATTTTCGGGACTCGAAAATAAGTGACCAGGTAAAATAAGTATTCAATCACCTGGAGGTTGTATGTTGAAAAATTGATATCTTAACAAAAAAAAACAAGCAATCGATAAAACTTATAAAAAAACTAATAAATCTTTTATTTTAAATATTAATAAAAATATATTTAAAAAACTTAGAATTATAGTAACAATTACATAGGTCGCTTCACACAAATCCTTATATACTCCAAATTACATAAACTAAAAATTTCCTATTCTTACGTCTAGAATCGCGAAGGATGCGAGCGGAAGCACAAGGGAAAAGTCAAGAAAAAGTTAAAATTTTCGATTCCGAGCTTCGAACGTTGGAAAATTAGTGAAAATACATTAAAAATTTAACATTTCCGATTCCGAATTTGTGAAGTCAGAAGAGTAAGGAAAATCCAAGCACAAGGAAAAATCCAAGATAAATTTATTTTCGATTCGGAACTTTCGAAGTCGGAAAAAAGAGGATGAAGAAGAAGACAAGGTCAAATGTAGTGCCTTAGGAAATGTAATTGGCTTGATTAAGATTATCCTCACGAAATGCAACCCTGTAAGCTCCTGCATAATACTTATAGATAGTCTATTATTGAACGCGATCTGGATTACAAAATGTAATTATGAAATCTGGATTTTCATCATATACTATACACGCATAATGTATTTTCATATTTTTTTTCGCCGTGTTTATTGCGTGTTTTCATAACACTTCTATCTGTTGCTGTGCCTGCATGGATTGATGGACTCAATGGATTGATTTTCAATTGTGGATCCTTCTTTCGAGTTGGTGTTTACCGTGTTTTTTCAACACATTGCATCAGTGTTTTCACTATACTTCTATATGTTGTCCTAAACTACCGATGTTGGAAATTATTTTCAATTGAAGGTTTTAGACAATTTTCCAATTCATTTCTCTCAATTTGCAATAGCTCTTGCGAATATTTTGTCCTTGCTAAGATTTATTTATTCAAGCTATTAAAAATCTCACATATCTTGAAAGACGCCAAAGGTCACTTAAACGCTAATATGAAAGGCCGCAATGGGAGCAGAATCCCAAATGTAAAATTATTGCATTTGAAAAATTTAGTCTTTGGAGTGCGCGATATTGACAATCACTTAATGATTAACATGAAGTAACAAATGTGAAGTTTACATATTTTCAAAATAACTTAAGGCTGACAACAAGTAAGGGTAACAGTCACTTTTGCGATTAATATGATGACGAATTTCATATATATTATATATGAACTATCTTTCTTAATCATTATATCATTATTAATATCACACGCTCCAAAGACCAAATCTTTCAAATGCAATATATTTTACATCTCGGATTCTGCTCCCATTGTGAACTTTCATACCACTGTTTAAGTGACCTTTCCTGTGCTGTAGGAGATAAGGCAATTATATACATATCTCACTAATACCAAGCTATATTGACAATCATTTAATGATTAAGCTTTTAATTGTTGCAGCAAGAAATTACCAATGTGGAAATTAGAAATCGGGAAATAAGATAAATATTAATCACTTAAGGCTGACAACGAGTGAGGGTAACACTCACTTCTTCTATTAATAAATGATTGTCAATATCACATGCTCCAAAGACTAAATCTTTCAAATGCAATTATTTCACATCGTGGAATCTGCTCCCATTGCGACCTTTGATATCACCTTTTAAGTGACCTTTCGCATGTTCCAAGAGATAAGGAAATTATATACAGATCACATTAATACCAAGTTATAGATATTTACTACATTACAAAAATGCCAAACTCATGATAACATCTGTAAGATTTAGTGAATAAATAGACCCTCCTATTGAGGAAAAAATCATTTGGACCTCATTTATCATTTTTTATATGCACAAAAACTACACTTGTGAGTGTCATTACTTCCCCTCTCATGGCTTCCAAAGAAAAAAATCACAGCATGGTGATATCAAAGTCAGGAATGGGAAGATATGGGAAGATAAGTTCGCACTGCTACTTCCAACGAAAGGCCTATAGTGTCTAGAGAAACAATGGATTAGTGAAGATCATAAATTTCCTTTTATTTCTCTATTCGCTACAACTTACATAAACGGTATCATTATTTGTTTAGCCTTCTTTTCAATCATTTTCCTTCATCATGAATAATGAAATTGCAACAAATTTATTCTTCAGGCTTTCCTAATATGCTACTATGCTATATCTTTTTAACAGGATATCAAATGCTATGCTCTTTCTCACAAATGGACATTTCTGTACACCCAAATTCCCCAACTCAGCATCTTTCCTTTCCATCTCTTTTCAGCATCAATTATTTTACACTGCTAAAGCATTCTCCAGACTTGCAAGGTTTTCACCTTTACAACGATTGCAAATTTAGCTAAGGAAACCTATCGTAATGTTTTAAACATGGAAATGCTTACAAATTTAGCTACCGAAATTTATGTTTTCTCTCTTGAGAAGATAATAGTAAATGTCCAACATTATCATTGTGTATAAATTGAGTATCAGTTCATAAAAATAAAATAACCTTTGTCCTATTTGACAGATTTCAGATTTCCGAGATTTGAGATTCCAAAATATATTTGCATTTATCATGTTGCTATTTTAAACTTTCGCTAATATTGTTATTTGCAAATATATTTTTGTTAACTTTGCAAACAACGGCATTGCACATATTTTAAATTGTTATAATCTCTTTCGTTATTTCCATATGCATTAAAATACTTTATTTAAGTACAAACAGTGAAAATAAAGAGTTGTGACTTATAATGCTCATGTAACTTCATAATGTTGTAATACACATGCTATGTCAATAAAATTATGTCCTTACTGTAATTAATTTCTCTAAATTTAATAATTTGTATTTTCTTATAATTTTTCTTGCAATTTATGGCTATATGTTCATAAAAAATGTAAATACAATGAATTAATAGTACACTAAATGATCAGGAAATACTATTATTAAAAAAAATGAATAAATCATATTTTCGATTCCAGAAATCCTATGTTTTCCAGTAACCAACATGCCAAGTTCCCATTTTCGATTGCCCAATCTACGAATATGCGCTTGTTGTTATTAATTTATCAAAATTTAATAAGTATATTTTCTAATAAGGAACATCATATGTTCCAAATTCTGATTCCCCAATTTTGGAAATTATATTTATATATAAATAATAACCTATGTCTATTTAGTTCTTCATTTACTTGTTTTAGATAATGAACTTAGCCTAAATCTGCAAGGTCACTACAAATATTTGCTAATATATTTTTTGTTATCATTCTCCAATATTGGTCAATTAATAACTGTTGTTTAAAGCTTAGCGCTTCGATATACAGAATCAAACAAAGTTTAGACACCAAATTTCCACCAAATTTACAAAGAGACCGATAATAACACACAACAAATTTAAAATAGAAATGAACTTAGAAGAGGAATAACTTATGCGAAAATTTCGCATTCCAAAATCTTGTAAATAGGAAATATCTGAGACTCAGATTTTTGTGTATGTCCATTATTGAAAAACATATGAAAAATAATTTTTGCAATCGTAAATATTCATACTTGTGAATATCGTAAATATCGTAAATGTAAAGTATTGCATATTCAGAATAGGAATATGGACATGTTCCTATTTGAACACACAATATTTTTGTATATGTCCATTATTGAAAAACATATGAAAAATAATTTTTGTAATCCTAAATGTCGCAAAATGAACACATATCAAAAATCAGAAATCAGGTATAAGTAATATCTTAACCATTAAACCTATGATTCTAAAATCCGAAATATCCACCTTATTAAAACTAAAATCTTTAATGGTTAAGATAAGTAATATCGAAAATTGAATATAATATTAAAATCATAAATTGGGTATAAATAATATCTTAACCATTAAAATCTCTACTTTTCTCTTGTCGCTTTCGTGACTTCACTACACTTCTATATGTTGTCCTAAACAACCGATGCTGGAAATTATTTTCGATTGAGGCTTTGGATTTAGGCTATTATTTTTTGCAGCGCTTTTGTGCGTTTAAAATGTCAGTTTGACGTCAATTTGGAAATGGTTTTGTTTGATTGCTGGTTCAGGTGATGAAAGACACTTTGCCTAAGACATCGCTGTTGATTTCTCTTGTGTCACAATCTCCCAAATAATACCAACAGTGAAATAAAATCCTGAAACACCAAACCTCTTCAACAAAATACAAATACTTAAGATAACCCAAATGTCGAAAATTGAAAATTGGCGAATCCTAAATCATAACATACAGTGCTCCTTATTGGAAAACATAGGAGATAGCATTTTGGGAATCCGACAGGTCAAAAAATACCAAACCGGAACAACATAGATCGACAAATATGTTCATCCTCAAAATTTAATTTCGACTCTCCCAAGCATCTATCGGAATATCATAAATACTATAGCCTATATCTTCGAAAATAACAACATTTTCCGATTTGCTAAATCGGGATCGGAGATCAGGAAACAAACACAGTCGAAAAAGATGTGGTGTTTCCAGTTTCCGAGATCTGGAATATCGGAAATCGAGAATAGGGAAAGTAGACAAAATTATTAACTAGAAATGGCAATTCAGGTTTTTTGAACACACGATTTCTGCGTTTGTTGCAAAATAAAAAATTGGAAGATAACATCTTCCTTATTGTAAAACATAGAACATAGATTTCCAATTCCAAAATGTTGAAAATTTCCAATAGGAACATCGACTTGTCTTTTTCAACATGATATGAAATTCTTTGCTCTTCTAACATATGAGATAGTGAAACATCCTTCCCGTGTTTCAATTGATTCTTAAAATAGGCATAAACTTATCGGAGGAATAACTTTTTGCGAAAATAATAAGAATAGTGAAAATAAGACATTCTTTACACTTGGAACTTTATCATTATCATTTTGTATAAATAACTTTTGTCTTACATATTTAGTTATTCTCATTGTTGTTATTTCTGATTTTCGATTTCCAATATTTGTGATTCACAAACATATTCGCATTTAACATTTTGTTCTTTTCAACTTTTGATAATATTGCTCTTTAAAAATTTATTTTTTTCCACTTTCCAAACAACAACAACATATTTTACATTGTTAACATTTGTTTCGTTATTTCCATATGCATTGAAATACTTTATTTAAGAGAATTTATAATTTTTCATTTAAAATTTTTTAAATACTTTAGAATTTACCAATAACAAACACCATATTTTCTGATTTTACCACATTTTGAATTACAGAATCGAATTACGACAATATTACATGTGAAAATAACAAACATGTTATGTCCCCATTTCTGATTTTTCAACATATACAAATATCCTGTGTTCAAATACAATTCCAAACACCTTGATCTCGCAAAACTTGATCTTGAAAGATCTTTAAACTTAATATTTATTAACATAAATAATTGAAAAAGGATAGTTAAATAAAATTCATATACCCAAATGAACGACAAGCAAGGATAATTGATTAACTATAACTTTAGCTGATTTGATCAAGTGAAAACAGTCGTCTAACAACCACTCTAATCCATTAAAAGCAAACACTCTACAGTTGAGGTTTTATCAAAATTTTGGATATCGAAAACACGTTCATTACATGCCCCTTCCAACTTAAGATCGTAGATTGGTGTTCAATAAGTTTTTTAAAAAGCATGCTCTTTCCTTTGAAAGCTCAAGGCAAACCAATAGGAATTTTTTAGGGTTTATTTCCAACCAGCTAAGAAGCATTATAACATATTAGTTTAAAACAGTGGTGAGGAAATAGCTTGGCACGTTGTTGAAAATTTTGAATGTAGAACAAAGTAAAAATAGATTATTGAATTCATTAGATAAATAAATCATATATAAAAAAAATATGTCGCTGCAAGTTAATACTGATAGTAGAGATCCCACTAATCACATTAACAGACTATGACAAAATCTTGTTAGGCCCATCCATGAAAATGTGAAAAATAAACAAATATTATTTGCAAACAAATAGAACTCCTAAAAATTACTATGCTTTTGAAAAACCATGCTTTTGAAAAAATAAACCAACTTTACAGAAGAAATGTCCATAAAAATTACACGCAGACAGATAAAATTAATCTATTTTTCAGATTAATGTGTTGCTTCACATTAATCCCAAGTTATAGTTTTTATTTGCACAAAAATTGCAGCCATAAACGTCATTATTTTTCCTCTTATGCTACTTCCAACCAAGGCATATAGTGTCTAGATGGACGTCGGATTGGTGAATATTAAGAATTGCCTCCTAATTCTCTACTCACTGTCGCTTACATAAGGGGTATCACTATTTACTTACCCTTTCTTTCAATTGTTTTCAATCATCATGAGTAATGAAATTGCAACAAATTTATTTTCGATATTCATGTTTGGGATTCCAATTACATCTTCCAAGTCAAACTTTAAAAAAAATTGTGATTTGAGATAAATCGTCGACGCTGCCAAGCTCAGATCCTTGAATTTGAGAATGGTATCCCCAAAGTGTTATGTCAATACTGTAGTCTTACATGTAATAGAGTCCAATGGTTCACCTAATAGTTTCAACATGCTTTCGTTTTCGTATCGTGAATGTAAATGAATCTAAAATGAAAAGTCCAACAAGATCAACCATTCTACCTTTGTCGACATAACTTATATACTCCATCAACTAATATTCGAATAGCCTATACTCAGCACAACATTTTGTCTACCTTAAACATTGCCATTTTACACCATGTATACTAATCCTATTTCTATTTGCTCATACAAATAAATTACCAATTCATTGAATCCAAATATATGTATTTCAAAACCATAATTGCTTACGATATTAATGTAAATTTGTCTTGGAAATAACTCAAACTTGAATGTATCAAACTTTTCTATAACATTAAAGGAATCATCAGTGGAAACTGATTGAGAGAAGCTGAGTAAAGTTAAAAAAAAATTACAGAAATATTCATAAGAGCCACAATAACCCATGTGATACATGGGGGGCTACGTATATAATTACTACGAAAAAAACTTATCAAGACACCTAGAAAACTATAAACAAGCATAAACTTAAATGTAAACAAAAGGAATCCAAATAGAAAAAAACAAAACAAAAACAAGCTCATGGATTAGCATCGCTGATAGTGACAGTAAGGTCCTGCGTCTCCTGCATTTCCTCAACAATATGACAAGGCCCAAAGAATTCCTCATCTGAAGGTAATAGAGTAGGCTTCAGGGCCACAACAGGGCCTACAGAAGCATCAGACTCACGACCTCATTTGGAAACCTGGCTAATGGTTCTAGGAATCCCAACAGGCACTGTAGATGCACAAGGGACGGTACAATCAACATTCATTGAAGCAGATGGAGCCATAGAGACACTCCTACTGCCTCCATCACCCAAGGAGTCGAATCTCTAAGCTAATATTTTCCAAATGACCATAACATTTCTTTGGGTTATGACCATATCTAATTCCACCATTTTGGATGTAGCCTGTGAAATAGCCAACTTAGTATTGTTCCATATAGCTAGCATTTCCTCCATAAGTGTGCCCATCATATTTTTTATGATCCAATAGTGATTGGGGATACCACCATCAATATCACAAGTAAGGTTGTCCTTTACAATCCTTATTTCCCAATCATCTATTATTGACTAAACTCACGGAGAAATCTCATTGTTATAACCATCTATGTTTGTCACCTGCTTCACTCGTTCTGAATTTGTCACCTGCTTCACTCGTTCCGAACAACCACCGCCACTCGCTGAACGACGAGACCGTCCATGCTGCTTGGACATTGAAGCGAACAATTATTTCACTCACACAATAATCACCAAAATATCTGGAATATCGGATAAGCCATAGGGAAATTGTATATTAATGGTTGTATATAAAAGATAATAGATGATTACAATGGTTGATGACCCGCCTATTAAATAAGGCTTGGGAATTGTGACTTGAAAGGTGATGTCCTTTCAATCTTATAGTTAATTATGTTTATTATTAGTTATTTAATTATTATTTTATGTTCGTTACATTGCCTTACCCTTAAGAGAATATTTGTCCTCAAATATGTATTGGCCTTAATATCTGATTTACTTTAATTTGTCGTCTCAAGATTTCTTCCCTTTTTGTAATTTGTGACTTCTGAGGAAATGAGCCGATACGAATTACGAATTACCCAGGAGAATTGTCACATCGTATCTGCTATGGTCCATCCCAGATCTATTTTTATTGGAACTCTAAGGTATTTTTGTGGGATGATTCATCTCAATTGTTGTTTACTCTGTTGAAATTTTTGCATGTCCACATAAGTCTTTTGTGAATATTCATTTTGACCCTGTCGTTGGTCAAAATGACGATTATAATTAGGAAGCCTGTAAGGTGTAGGCGTTGTTTGTTCTTCTTTCTTTTGGACTATGACGAGGACTGTATTCACTTCCTCAATTTGATTTTTGGATGCATTTTCTTGAATTTGCGCTTCTTGGTTCTCCAGTAGATTGCTATGACTCTGAATCTTTTCGATTCTTTCATCTTGCAAATTTTTTTCAATTTCTAACTCCTTGATTTGGTTTTGTAGTTCATGATTATAATTATTTAAACACTGGTTTTCTTCTTGCTTTTCCAGTATTTTTCCTTCGAGGTCTTCACCAGAGTGTTCCCTGTTGCTACTGTTTTTCAATTGTTTGGTTTTTGTAATCAGGGTTTTGTTATGATTTCTTAATCTGAAAATTTCTTCAGAATTGTCAGAAATTGTTTTATTACTCTTTGCGATCTCCAGCTTGTGTTCCTTTTTAGAGTCGTTGTTTTGTTGTTAAAGAACTTTTATCTGTTGTCGATACTGGTTGACCACTGATTATTGATCTTCTAATTTCTGTCGTATGTGCATCAGTTCTTCATCTTTGTCGTTAACGATTTTGTTCAAGAATATTATTTCTACTTCGTAATCACTTATTTCTTTCTTTATATCTTGATTTTTTTGTCTCTGATTGAAATCATTTTCGTCTTTTAATTTCTTAATTTGGGCCAACAATTTTTCTATATGATTGTTTTGGTCAGAAATTTTTTGTTCCTTGCGCTGTTTTTGCATCTTATGTAATTTAATGAGCGATTTCGTATTTATGTCCCGTAACTCTTCATAGTATCTTTGATAACACTTTAGCTTGGCTTCTAATTTCTCTATTTGTAGTTTGCAAACCAAATTCCATGGTTTCTGACTTCTTTAATGATAGATGGCGATTGATTTCTTGACAAGTCTTCCTTTGATGTTTTGACTCTTCGTCGATTACTGATCTTCCTTGATTTTGGATTTTTCTTCGATGATGGACGGTCTTGTTAATTTGACTTCTTTGACTTTTTTTTTTTTTGACGAGGGAGTCTTCTTTGATTAGGTTAAATAACCCCCCTTTTTTTCCAAAAAGTAATAATTATAAATAATAATAATAATAATAATAATAATAATAATAATAATAATATTAATATTAAGATTATATAATATATCTATTATATATATTAAATTTTTTTTTTTGAATGTAGGCTCACATGGTGAGGGGAAGAGGGAAAGGGCCAAGGTGGTGGATGAGGTGCTGGATGGAATGAGGGGAGGAGAGGGAAGTGTTGGAAGGAGGGAATAGGAGGGAAGCGGCCGGAGGAGGGAGCAGGAGGAACGCAAAACGAGTGGGGGTGGAAGAGTGAGTGGAGGTCGAGGAAGGGAGGTGGAAGGTGAATGAAGGTCAAGGAAGTGGAGTGATGAAGGAGAGGATGGGGATGTGAATATGGGAGTGGGGATGTGCAGGAGGTGCCCAGAAGAGCCGAGGAGGAGCGAAAGAACAGCTGGCAGTGGAGAAGAGGAGGAGATGGCGAGGAGTGGTAGGAGGTGGGGAGTGCAGCGGTGGAGGGTGGCGATAAGTGTAGCCAAAGACAGAGGAGTGCAGGAGAGTGAGTAGGAATAAGGGAGATGAAGGTGGAAGGGCAGTGGAGCGTGAGTGCAGAAAATAGAGTGCAGCAGATGAATTTTTTTTATTTTTATTTTTATATTATTATAAAGATTTTTTTTCTTTTTCTTTTTCTTTTCGTGTAGATGGTCAAGGACCAAAAATACAAGGAAACCCTGGGTGATGGATAAAAGCCAAAAATATGGCCAAAGGCTGGGATTTAGCCAATGAGATTTAGCTCTGATACCACATGAAGTGAACAATTATTTTGCTCACACAATAATCACCAAAATATCTGGAATATCAGATAAGCCATAGGGAAATTGTATATTAATGGTTGTAGATAAAAGATAATAGATGATTACAATGGTTGATGACCCGCCTATTAAATAAGGCTTGGGAATTGTGACTTGAAAGGTCATTTCCTTTCAATCTTATAGTTAATTATGTTAATTATTAGTTATTTAATTATTATTTTATGTTCGTTACAGACATAATATGATGTTTCAGACACAAAAGAAAACTCAGCAAAGGAAGATGCAAGTTTTTGCAACAAAATATGGAAAAACAAAAGTGCCACAAGACACTACCAACCAGCCAAGAAATAGCTAAACGAAATAATTGACAAAGCCTCATAATCACACTAAAACCAACAAAACAGATCACAACCATTAATGGAAACAAAATATTGCTGTACCACTTCAAATGACAACCATGTCAAATCATGGCTTAGCTGTATTGACAAAAAGTCCTCGAAAAGGATAAATTAATGCCACACCGAACGACATGCAAAAGGAAAAATAGGATTAACTGTATCACTCATCTTGCGTATGCAATAATTAATATAAACCCCAAAGAGAAACAAGTTACACAGAAATAATATTAACAAAAACAATGAACTCTTTTTTCACAACAACTATTTCTCCGATCAACTGCATGCCACCTTCTTGACTTGCGTACATATTTAATTAATGATCACATATGGTGTTTCTGCAATCATACTAGTAATTGCCAATTTCTATTTTTGTTACATCCCACTTATTTTTAATTTTTAATTTTTGCTGTTCTTATATCTTGTAATCTAGCAAGGACGCAGCATGCAGTTTTGTTGTCGAAAAATACGACATGGATTTGATTCATTAAGTACACATTTTGAAAATGCTCAGGCTTTATTCAGTCTGTTCGTATGGATTTGATCAGTACCATCTTTTTTTTCGCTAGTTGGATTGCGTGTTTTCATGACACTTCTATCTGTTGCATGGTAGAGATCCAGTTTGCACAACAAGACCCATTTCATTAATGGCTAATGATTGTAGAATAGGACAACAAGAACCACTTCATTAATGCATAATTACTGCAGAATAGGCGAAAATATTCTCGCATGACAACCAGAGCATGGTTCTGCCACAATACCCCCAACTACTATCCATTGATGTGCAAAGCATTTAATGCTCTTGCAACATGCTTGATCACCCTTGAATCTTGAACAAATCAACATCCAATAATCATCAAATATTTTGCAACCACATTAAATGCTCCGCTGCTCAATAGATTGCTGTTGCCCTCAATTCCATTCTTGCCAATTTGACTCTCATTATTCGCATCCAGAGTTAAAGTTCATATTTATTAATAGATATAATTGTTATTATTTAATCTATTAACTTAATATACGATAAAAAACAAATAAGAAACATCTCCATGTTTTGATTTGCGATATTCGACATTTTCGAATATGCAATTTTTTTTCAACGAAGCAAGACTCATTCATTCTGAAATGCAATATTCGAAATTTCGAAATCCGGAAATACTATATTTTCCAAGAACCATGTTATAATCTCCGACATTTTGGATTCCGAAAATGCTAGGTGTCAAAATCCAGAAAATCCAGAAAACCTAAATTCAAATACAAACATCTACATGCTCCTATTTCCAATTGCCGATATTTCTTAATCTTGAAATGAAGATTCTATGTTTTCCAATAAGAAACATGCTATGTTCCTATTATTTCCTCAAAATTTATTGTGTCAGAGTTGGTTCTGTCCATTCCTACTCTTTCTGCCTAACTTCTTCCTCCCCCATGGAATACGTGCTATAGGAGTAGGTAAATCACGAAGGCTCTTTAGCCTCTTGATTTATTTTTTCGAAAGCATGATTTTTTCGTGAAAAATAAATTTTATATAATGGAAAAAGCCTTTATGGGACCAGAAGATTCGGCTTCAGCTTCAAGCTTTCATATTTCAAATTTAAGTAAAAAATTCATATAGGGTGTTCCTTATTGGAAACATAGTTATTAAATTTTGAGAAATTAATAACAACAAGCACAAATTTCGCAAAATAGTGACCTTAAAACTTTAGAATAAGTTCTTTACCTAAAACAAGTATATCATCAATACAAATACCTATAATTTAATTGACATAACAACACAAATCAGTCCTCAAATAAAAGTAAGAAAATTACAAAAACAAAATCTGCTTACGGACAGAGAGTATATTTTATTTTATTTTCAAAAATATATTAACATCCCCTTTAATTTTCAACAATTCCACACAACAGATTGGTTTTAAATTTTTAATTACCATAAAAACAACAATATACAAAAAATATTTAAACTACATAAGTAATATCGTAAATCAAACACTTAATTTGTTTCTTCCCGACTATGACTTTTCGCTTAAAATAAACTTAAAGCAATAACTACTATAGCAACAAACCTTTGGTTTTTTGCATTCATGTAGAGTACTAAATAAATTGAGGTTTTCAGAGACATATAGATATTTTACGCATATAAAAGTGCATTTAAAAAAAAAACTCACTTTTCCATACATAAAACGTATATAATAACTGTATAATGACACTCAAACAAACTGAATAATCACTTCAAGATAAAAATACTGTAGGATATAACAAATAAAGAAAAAAAATTAATATTCACACATGTAAATCAATATTATTTCTTCCAAAGTGTTAAAAACACACATATTTTATATGCATAAATATTTATCTCTCCCTGAATACTTCGATTTATTTAGTACTCTAGATGAATGTGAAAAAGTGCATTTTTCACAAATAGATTGGGGATCTATCGAATTTGTCAAAAAAAAAAAACTTTTCCATACATAATATGTCTATCATAACTGTATAATGACACTTAAACAAACTGAATAATCATTTCAAGATAAAAATACTCCACGATATAACAAATAATGAAAAAAAAATTAATGTGCACACATGCATATCAAGATTATTTCTTCCAACTTTATTTAGAAAACTTAACAAAATCAAATTGCAAAGAACAATATCCAAAGTGTTAAAAACACACAAATTGAAACTAATTAATAACACAATGTCTATTCGTATTTGTTGCTAGGGTTTTAGCCCTAGCTTGTACGAATGAGTACCTACTAAGGACAATGGATTCCTGAGTAGCAGTTCAATGATATGTGAATTAAAAGCTATAACTGAAATAAAAAACTAAATCTAAACAAGTTCATTAAGCAAAATAGTAAAAAGTAAATAGTAATTTTGTATTGATCTGACCTTCAATGTGAAGGTTGGTGAAGCCCTTTGCGGTGATCCGAGTCGGTAGCTCCGAGCTTCAAGCTGCTTCTTCTCTTTCTCCAATGGTGGAAATGGGCCAAAAGGGGCTCTCAAGGTGAAAGTAGCTCAATGGTGAGCTAGGGTTTCAAGAGCAATTTTGGCAGAGGCAAGATACTTGTGATTGTGGATGTTGAATAAGGGGTCTCCATCACTTATTTATAGTTGGAAACCATGCGGTTTTAGGGTTAGGGTTTCAGCTGTTTAGGGTTTTTTCCTCATTTTCCTCATTATTTTATATTTTTTATTCATTTTTGGAGATTTTTTCTTTTTTGGAGGAATTTTGGATATTTTTAGGGGAAAAGAGGGTTTTATGGCCTTTTGGAGGCATTTTAAGCCTTTTGGAGGCTTTTTGCATGGAAATATGGTAGGAAAATGAACAAATGAGGCATGTAATGGGGTAGATGAGGTAGTGAACCTTTTTTGGGTGTTAAAAGTATTCAAATAAGATTACACAGTTACGAGATTAGTTTCTACATTTTCAATAAGGGTAGAACACCACTTGCCAAATAGCTCCAAAATATCATCCACTTCCTGAAAATGAGCACTCCTCAATTGAATTTTGGTCTTGCAAATTTTGGAAGAAATCTCTTCCTGTCTCACTTTTTTCCATTGTTTAAGGAACACCTTTATTCGAGCTATTGAAGCATGAGGAAAGTTTCATCCATTTCTCAATTTCTTGCCCTGCCAGCTGACTGATTTGTTGAATCAACTCTTTTGAATCATCAAAATCATTTTGAACTTATTCCAAATGAAGTTCGTGCGAAGGTGCCTCATTGATAAGATCCAAAACATGAAAACTGAAATATGTTAGCAAATTCTTTGAATCTGACCACTTTTGTTCACAAATTATTTGTCCTGATTTTATTAAATCTTCAACTTCAGTTGTTTTCAGCTGTAACTTGTTTAAAATTAGCAAGCCATTAGGTTTTTCCTTAATATAGTTTTGCCAACTTGTTACTTGCTCTAAAGCAACAGATGCTTTTTTTATGCGATCCTTGTGATCCTCTACAGTTTCAAAATGTTTGCTAAACTTGTCATACAACCCATGCATCTCATCAAAAGAATTATACAAATCTATGACAACCTGTCGAAACTCTTCTTGCAATTTACAGAGTACTTGTTTAAAATCCCCAAGTGTCATAGATATAAAATACGACGCTTTCAAACCTACTTGAGAATCTTTCAACTGCTGATTTACAAGAGCAATTTGCTCTGCTCCTTGCTGATTCACAACCTCTGCATTCTCAAGTTGGTGCTTCAATTCTTCAGCTTTCATCTTCCATTGCTCCACTCTGTCTTGATGCTTTCAATTCAATTTACCAATTTCTTGTTGATACCTATTTTCTACCTCTGCTAAGTCCTGTTTCAACTTGTCTAATTCCTTCTCTTTTTCACCAAAAGCAAAAATTAATTGTGAAACTATGTTAAAATTAGCTCCAACGAAAACTCCCATGGTAGCAGTTGCGTCCATTGCTTCTTGAGGAAGATTACTTGTATCTTCCTTCCAAATAACTTGACCAAGGGTAGACACATCTTTGCCTGAAGCATTTCTCTCTTTCTTCAATACCCTTTTAACCACAGCTTTATCCTTTTTACTCCAATAATATTTTCCCATCAATACCACTGCATCTTCTCCAAAATATGCTATCACTTCTAATGATGAATTCATCTCCTGCTAAATGGTAACCAATGAATCAGTTTCCATTTGATTTATAGGAATATCTATCTTGAGTGGAGCAATGTCCATAGGACTTGAGACAGGTAAAGGTGAGTGATGTAATAAAACTAGACATAGGAAAATCTTCCATTTTAGAAATACCCATAGAGACAGAAGGAATGTCGTCCTCAAACAACTAGGGAATTGGTGATGTAGGATAGGTATCAATGAGTGAATTAACTGAAAAAGAAGGAATGCTAATAGTAGCTCCATTTATAACGATAAATTTACCTCAGAAAAATTAAGCTGGGAACATGATGAACCTAACATACTTGGAAGCATTTCCATATTTGACATAGTTATAACAACCTCATGATGTTGTTCCATATCCATATTATCAATCTCAATCTGACCTGAAGATAAACAAATTGCCTTCTTTGCAGATGCATCTTCCACATGAGTCTTCTCTTTCTTGGCAACTGACATCGAAGGAAATTGAGTCTGCTCTTTTTGTGCTTCTACCGCTTCAGGTTGTCCACAACTTGTTTTAATGATAGCCTATTCTGGCCCTTTCTGCAGAGTATCTTCCATTGTGCCAATACAGAATCATA
>LPNX010641399.1:151980-286536 GCA_001517045.1 Pseudotsuga menziesii | reverse complement strand
AATATAAATTTGGGGATAGGTATCATAAAAAAAAACTACTTTTTTTGTTTGTATTTTCGACATATCTCCTCGTGTTTTTACTCAAATTTCGATCGGGAGAGCTCATTGGATGCGGAATTAAATTCCGCATCCAACGAGTACCCACTTGGCATACTTTTGATGGACCCCTCTACCCCAAAAACAAGAAATACCTGAAAAAATGTGATGATGACACATCATCACGTTTTTTAATTACAATTTTGTTGGAATGGCTAAAATGTATATCTAACTCTGTTGTTCATGTAGGAAGAGTGGGTTATATATATTGGACTCCACATTTTCTTTGGTGGTTGTAGTGTCCATGTAAAGTAAATGACAAAATAGTTGGGCAACACATACCTAATTTTTTGATTATTTATCTCACCTAAATTAAAGTCTTATATGGTTTTATTTAGGTCTGATATGGTTTTATTAAGAGTTCACAAATTCCACATAAACGACATATTCAGAAAGAAAACAACACATGAACATACACATGGTATCATTATGATTTTATTTCAAATTATAAGTGTTTTTCAATTTGAATTTACTCAGTATAATATTGCAAATTCAGTTCTATTCTCTCTAGGTCCGTTAAACTTCATTTCTTAACGAATTTCGACCAGTTTCTAGAATAATGAGGTTTCGTCCAAACCCTCCTTCTCGGACAAGGCAAAGAAATGAAAAAAAAAGAAAAGGTTGAAGGCGAGACATCCTAGGGGTAAATCATGTGTGTCGAGGAGCGTGGCAGACAAGGCCAATCCAGGATAGAGTTAGGTATTCATGGTCATGGAATCATATTTCTCTCATGAAATCATAAATCCGTCCACTATCCGAATCACAACATGTTGACCAAGGCAATGGAAGCACAAACACAACAGTATCTGATTTGCAACGTGTCGAACAAGGCAATGGAAACACACAAACGCAACATTGGAAAATGGTAGAGCCTAATCATGGAGGCGTATGTAGTTAGGGTTAGAAAGGATAATATAACATGCACACTACACAAGCCTACATTGCAACCAACAACCTTCCATTAGAGGACAAACATGTGGGAAGAACCTGACGTAATCCCGCTCCCACATCCCAGGGCACCAAAAAATGAGGATGACATCATGGCCTGCAAAACAATAACAAAATTACACATATATTTTCCATTGTTGCATTTTCTAAATACAGATTTTTTTCTTACTCAACTATAGAGATTTTGTTTTGTAGCCTATAGGTAGGCTATAGACCCAAATTAATAGGGCCTTCGTGAAAACTATATTTTTCCCCATCGGGGACATACTAAACTTAATAAAGACCAAGTAATTGTAAACCTTGTTAATTTGTTTTCATTAAAAGTGGTATACTAGTGAAGGGAAAATAAACAAGTTATATATTAAAACATTAATCAACATAAAATATCTCTTGATTCATTTTTAATTTTTATGTATGTTTGAAAATATCTTTTGATTCACATTCAATTTTTATGTTCTTGTTTTTACTACATAGTGTGTATGAATATAAATCATAAATTGTTATTAAAAATATTTGTAGAAGTTGTTTATAAACAATGAAACATAAAAAAAAAGTATAATGCTTTTCTTCAAGGTAGTTTTGTTAGTATATTCATCGAGAAGAAATTTCCATGTAAGATTTATTGGAAAGTTCATAAAATTATTCCTGCATGAAGAAATTTCCATATAATATTTATTGAAAAGTTCATAAAATTATTTCATTCCCACATCTTTGAAAACATAAAAACAAATAACAAATTTTCTATCATGAACCATACTTAAGGTGTGAGATCCATGATATTTAGTTCCCAAAAAATTTTTAGATTTTTTTTACTATCGATCCAGTTAAAGTTTATCTTAGAATAGCAATATACCAAGTATTCATTATGCAACATACCATTGTATCCACCACATGTCATTGTTTCTTCTATCAACATTTCTAATTGGATTTCATTATGTTATTATAGAACAACAACACCAGATCTTTAGTAAACATCATACCTAATAAGAAAATGAAACCAGTAATTGTTATTTAAGTAACTTGTGCAAACCAACAAGTTCATAAAAAAGAACTTATTGCTTTGGAACTCTCTTGTTTTATATAGTGTTCATAATTCTCAAAATAAAAATCTACCTCTAATTACTTTATATTATGGGATGTGCTTAGATTTATAATACATAATTGAAGTAAATTTCCCATTAGTTACTAAACCATTTTTATAAGAAATATAATATATTAGGATGCAAGAAAATGTTTAAATTTATAATATATAAATTGAGGTAAATTGTTCATTGATTATTAAACCCTTTTCAAAAGAAACAAAATAATTTTTTATCATATAAATTATTTGTTTAAAAAAAATTAAATTATAATAGGTTTTTTAAAAGTAATTTAAACATTTAAAATTATTTTTATTTTAAACTTATGCTGTTAAATTATGTCATATATACAATATATTAATGGATAGTAAGAAAATTTTTATTTTAAGCTTCTGTTATTAAATTATGTAATATATAAAATATTTTAATGAATAGTAAGAAAAATTGTAATTATATATATATATATATATATATCAAGGAAACAATCTTTTATTCATATAGAATAACATAGACGATCATTGAAGGACTTACAAAAAACTCCTCGAGTTAGCATGAATTTCTTCTCTCATGAGAGACTATAATTGAGAAGTGGAATCCTTCCATTACTGTCCTGTATTCATCGAAATCGATTTTGTCTGTTTCTAGTTGCTTCATAATTCCTGTTTCGAATCTATGTTTAAAAATAGATGACTACCAAAGACAATTTTATCTTCCTCCACCTTCCTCCATTGTATTTCTTGGAGCTGAAAGTAGAGCACTTTTTGACAGCACATCGACCTCTTCATTTAATTCCCAGTATACATGTGTGAAGGGAATAAACACGAACCTTTCTATTTGTCTTTTTATTTCTGCTAGTAAGTGTTGCAGCTGGGGAGATTTTATCTGTAACTTAATATTAGTCCATTCTATGACCATCTTTGAATCTCCAAAAATATACAGATGAAGGAGATTCTGATTTATAGCTACTTTAAGGACTGCCCATAGAGCTGCTAGTTTAGCCTTGTTATTAGTGCAATTTCTTGGACAATATTTGATTGTAATTTGCTCCTATTCTAAAATAAAAATAACAACACTTGACCCCCCAGATGGAGATCACCTTGGTTGGATCCATCGAAAAAGGCCCATGAGATGCTTTTATTAGTGCTTGGGAATTTTAGGATTCATGTCCTTTTCTGCCTATCCTTTGTTTTGTACTCCCCTGACTACTACAGAAGCATAGTTATGGTTATCTCTGCAGGAATTTTTTGATCCTAAAAAATTGTTGTATGTCTTGCCCACCAAAATCCATAAATAAACAGAGCAGGGTAGGAGTCGAAGTTTCGTACCGTGGGGTAGACCACCATTTTCGATAGCAGTTAGTGAGAGAGGAGTCTATAGGAATGTTCTGCCCACTCAATTCTTTGGTAGCCTTGTTCCTAACGGTTCCTGCATATGGGAAATCATTAAATAAGTGGCTAGAGAATTCACTATTTGCTTGACACAGAACACAACAACTCGGGCCTTCCCAGGCTCTTTTCTGCATATTTTCCCATGTTAAAAGATTGTTAGTCAATGCTAGCCATAGAAGAATCTTTTCCTTCAGAGGTCTTGGTATTTTCCAAACTATGGACCACCACCATTATTTTTCTTCAGTGAAGGGCACCAAGGCTTGTGCCTCATAGCCCAATTTGGCTGAGTATTCTCCCATTGAACTGTTTTTGGTCCACACTAGCTGGTTTGGTTCAGTTTCTTTCAGGGAGATGAAATTGATTTCCAAAAAGTTTATGAATCTTGACCAATCGTCGGAAGCGTCATTGGTTAGGCATATATCCATCGATGATTTCCAAAATCCTCCTTGTGGGGATATTTTCTTTGCGTCTGCTATATATATATATATATATATATATATATATTACTTTTTATACTGTTTGGACATGGTTCATTAATGAGACAATGGTATTCGAACAAGGTGATGATGCTAGCAATGGAACAATGGAAATCTATATGTGACTTTGAATCAACCGTCATAAGTTCCTAAATGACCTATCCAGTGGTTATACCTTTCTTTCTCGAAGAAGAAGGAAATATAGTCTCTCTGTATCATAAGGGTTCCTCATTGCTAAATAGATCCCCATACTTTTAGTTCCTAATCGATGAGGCTCCACGCACCCTTAGTTGGTGACAACGACAAGATAGATCCTCTCTAATAAAGCTAGCAAGGAATCTATGTATGACCTTTATTCGCTAAATACTACAATATATTTAGAGCAATTTATATATGATAGTGGATAGTAGTTTTAATTGGCACCTTAAATCTTATCAGATGACTAGTCTGAATGACCATATTTTTTTATGTTTATAAGGACAATTGTTAATTAACTTTTAGATTCCTTTGTTGCAAAATGCATCTTATATTTCGTTTCTAGATATAAATGTACATCAAGAATGATTCATCAAGTGCAAAAAAACAATTCCTTTAACAATTGTTTCCATTGCAAAAAACTCATGTTCATAGTTGACTGTCACATCCACTCCCCTCATCGCGACGATGGAGAGGATGCGACCTTCACGGTTGTTGCTGTCAGACCGGGAAATCTAGCCCCATGACCATGATAATAAAAATGCATTGAAGTAAACACATATGTAGAGATGCATACTGCAATATATAGTTGCAGAGATTAAACATAAAATATAATGCCTTGAACATAAAATACAAATGTAGATGTATAATTCATTAAACAATGGAAGTAAATACATTCATTCACATTCAACATGTTCATATTATTTCATAAAAAAATAGTTTGCAGAGATTAAGCACACAAGAATACTTATCTTGAGAAGAAGCTTCCTCGCAACTAGCTATGTCGCTGCAACGTTCCACCCAACCATAGGCCAGTGTGCTCATCAATCTCTCAGCATCACTGCCACCTTCGAGCTTGGCATGATTTCCACAAGGAACTATGGAACGAAAGGCTTACACACAATAAGACCCTATACCCACAGTCAAGCCAACACACACTTGGGTTTCATGGACTGTCCAACCAAGCCAATAAACAATTGTGTTTCACAGGCTACTAAGGCAACAAGCCAATAACATATGGGTTCCTTGGACTTACTCAACCAAGCCAACAATCACATCCAAACACAGTCAACCATCTAGTAGATGGGTTCCTTGGACTTACTCCGTAACACCCCGGTTTGCATTAAAAATGTATATGATGTATATATTGTAATTAATTATGGCGAGGAGCTAAAGGAAAAATCCCCACCATCGATTTAGCATTTTATGTTTCGGTGATTAAAATCGATGCCGATGGTATTTCATGCTAGCCAGACACATTATAATTTTGGACATCATGTAAATATGCAATTTAATTAAAATACCCACAACGAGCTATGCCAATGCAACATTAAAGAGACGGGGGCATGATTTCCTAAGGATAAGGGGGGAAAATATTCAAACCCTTGAGCCAACAATGTTTAGCCAAATGTCAAAGGGAGAACCCATGAAACTCTCAACCACCCATTTTGTCTTTTGTGCCCAATCATTTATTTCTTCCAGAAATTGGTTGGGTTAGTTAATGCATCGGGATGGGAAGAGTATGGCAGCCAAATTCGAATTGGAGAAGCCATCAGATTTTGGAAAACATGTTTTGAATTCTTGGGCAAGTAAAAACCCACAAATGCATGCCCATTCCATTATGCATGGACATCCTCCTCTTCCTCACGCATTTTGAGCTCCTGGGCATTTTTCCTCATCCATCCTCCATTCACGTTGGGATCTCACGCAACTGAACCTTCCTGTGTTTTATCCTTCATGTGCTCAGCTATTTTCCTCATTTTCCATGCCTAGGAAATATGTTTTTGGGTTGCTGAGTGAATGGCCAATATGGATACACAATTTTGGGGTTTATAACAGCTGTTTTTTCTTGTGCAATGCCTAGTGGGTCATCTGACTCCATAGGATCCACTGGTGGTTAAGGTTCTTCTTCCCATAGGACTAATAAAAAGAGGCGCTACCAGAACAGCTCGCATGATGAATTCAATAAGGCAAGGCCGTCTACCTTTAATGGTGAGGTAAAGAATGGTCAAGAAGCTAAAGCTTGGCTTCTTGGTATGAGAAAATATTCCCAAGTCCAAGACTATTAAGGAAATATGAAGGCTAGGGTAGCCATCTTCAATTTGACTGGAAGAGCATCCATATGGTGGGAGCACTTCAAGAAAGTGAAAAAGATTAATAAAAGAAAGATTGTGTGGAAACATTTCCAGAAGTATTTCAACCAGAAGTATCTCTCTGACAGGTACTATGATGGCAAGATCAAAGAATTCCATGAGCAGAGATTGGGACATCAGACCACAGAAGAGTATGCTAACATGTTCCTGGAACTTTTGAGGTATGTTAGATACATCAAAGATGATAAAGTTAAGATCCAACATTTTATGAGTGGGCTACGTCAAGCATACCGAGACAAAATTGAGTTCTATGAACCTAGAACTTTGGAAGAAGCAATAAGGAAAGTTAAGTATCGCTATGAGCAAAGCAAATAAAAAATTGATTATCATAAGACATGGAAGGAAAAAAAGAATGAGAAGTTTGACCAAAGGAAGAAAGGTTTCAAACCTTCTAACTTCATGAATAAACAAAAGAAACCATCCCAAGCTGAGAAGCAACCATCTAGAGTGGTGGGAGAAAAGCCAAGTGATCCACAACACAGTAGAGAACCACTCCAATTTCGAAAATGTGGAGGATCCCACATGCATAGGAGTTTTCCACTTGAGGATGGGAATGCAAAGCCAACTTACAACATTCAAGGATCTAAAACATTAGGTCAAGTAGCAAGAACTGTCCCTAGGATTTATACAGCACTGGAGGATCGATAGGAAGATCACCAATCAACTGTGGTTGAAGTTGCAGGTAAGATTTCTGAGCAATTTGTTTTTGTTTTGATTGACCCTGGTTCTACTCACAGTTACATTAATCCTATAGTAGTTGAGATTTGTGCCTTTAAGAAGTTAAAGCATAGTAAATCATGGTTACTTCAACTAGCCATTGGAACTAAGAGAAATGTTAGTGAAGTGGTAGAGAAATGTCCATTGGTTATGAATGGATTGGTCACTTATGTAGATCTGGATGTTCTACCACTTGGTTCTTATGACATTCTGATTGGAATGGATTGGTTAGAAGCTCACAGAGTAAAGCTTCACTGTTATAATAAGAATTTTGAATGCATGGACGAAGAAGGGAACCCAAGATTTGTAAGAGGCATTCCAAAGGCGATTTCTGTTAGGCAGATTTCAACAATTCAGTTGAAGAAGTTTTGTTGGAAAGGCTTCCAATTGTATGCAGCCCATGTTTTGGAGGCAATAGAGAATGAAACTCCTAGGTTGGAGGACTCTCCTATATTGCAAGAATTCAGGGATTTTTTTCCTGATGAGATTCCAGGGCTTCCTCTAAAGAGGGACATTGATTTCACAATTGAACTTGTGCCAGGAGCAACACTAGTGTCCAAGACACCCTACATGATGAGTACACCAAAAATTCTAGAGCTAAAGATGTTGTTGGAGTAGGGTACCACAGCTACAGAAGAAGCTACTAAGTTTAGCGGAAAGATAAGTTTTGGCGGAAAGAAGATAAGACGGAGCTACGACGCTGTAGCACGTTTCCAGCTGCAGAGCAGAGACGGAAACCATGAATTTTTGAGATAGGAAAGTCAAAGAAAGGCAACGGTACCTAAGCGGCTGAGAAGGGAGAGCTCACCCACTGCATTAAAGGCAGCGGCGGAAGACAGGAGGGCTCAGTGACCCTCATAAAGAAGAAGGAGCAACGAGGCTCAAGCATTGAAGACGAAGGACATAAAAGAGAAGCGGTGCATAGTACCCATGGTCAGTGCCGGGAAGCATGGAAGACTGCAGAGAGTTGTGGTGTGACAGGAAGCGGCTACCTCAAGGACAGAGAGGACCGACTGTCACTAATTAGGGTTTGGGTTACTGTTGGGACAGGCCCACAGTGTTGTAAAAGAAAGACCTTCGGGCTGCTTATAAAAGGATGTAATTTTGTATTGTAAAGGGTTGGTTAGATAGTTAGACAATCGTGATTGGAATAGGCAATAAGGATAAGTAAACTGTTGTAAAAGCTGAGCTCTGGTTCTGGTCTTAGCTGTAGCAATCTTATTAAAACCAGTAGCTGGCTTATAGAGCATGCATGTAATGATCCGTAGGGATCGACTGAGAGGGAAGAGTATGTTGTAAGAGAGACAACCTAAAGGTAGAGAAGAAAGATCTAAGAGAGAAGATCTTGAGCTGCATGTGAGGTGCAGCAGAATTGTGTTTGCCTTCCCTTAAGCTATAATAGAGAAGCACAGTTCTGTGGACGTAACTCCCATCCTGGGGGCGAACCACGTTAAAATCCTGTGTTCTGTGATTGATTTGTGTATTGTGTTTATTTGCTGCATCCATCAGTTATGTTATGCAATTTGTTTACAGTTAATGTATGAATGAGTTATCTAGTTACAGCACTACAAGAAGATAAATATAAGTTGAAATCCTTGGCACATCATATAAGGACTTATTTATGCTTGCCTTAGATAGTTAATTAATCACAGTAAGACAGTCTGGGTATCAGGTCTTGCGCGTCGACACGAACAACGCTAAGTGCGCTAAGCCGCGGGAGGAGGGTATCGCAAGAAGGCGATACCGCACCGGTAGAGGAGCTGCGGTGCATGATACCGTAGGTTGAGGACTTAGTGTTGAGCAGGAGTTGCGTGTCGCACGGGGCGCGACAATGCGGTCAGATTGGGAATATTGTGGAAAGGAGGAAGTTGTGCGACGGGAGAAGAATCCACACGATGTGTGCAAGAGTAGAGACGCCGTGGCTAGAAGGGCCACGAGTGAGGAATAGATCGCGTATCGCGAGCGGAAGATCGCGCGACGCACAGGAAAGAGATCTCGCAGCTAGGAGATCTGCGAGCCACCAGTAGGATAGCCACGGAACCTGGTCCAAGACGCTTGAGTCCTTGGCCAACCCATTAGAATCACTTCGGGTGAGACTTCAGGCCGCTGTGCAGTCTGTCGCCGAAAGGGCCAATGAGCTAGGGGTGTTGTTGGTTGATTATTGTTAACCCGGGTCTGCCCATGCAATCAACAGATGTAGTTGCAAGAGTTGTTGGAGAAGAAGTATATCAGGACGAGTGTGTCTCCTTGGGGAGCACCAGTTCTGTTTGTAAAGAAGAAAGATGGTACACTCAGGTTGTGTATTGATTACAGACAGCTAAACAAAGTCACTGTGAAGAATAAATACCCGTTTCCTAGGATTGATGACCTCTTTGATCAAATGAGAGGAGAAAAGGTATTTTCCAAGATTGACTTAAGGTTTGGTTACCATCAGGTGAGAATCAAGGATGAAGATATTCATATGAAAACCTTTAGAAAAAAGGTATGGACATTACGAGTTTGTAGTGGTACCATTTGGTCTCATAAATGCACCAGCTACATTTATGTGCCTTATGAATAGTGTCTTCAGCAAGTATTTGGACAAGTTTGTTCTTGTTTTCCTTGATGACATTCTTATTTATTCTAAGAATGAGGAAGAGCATGAAGAACATCTGAGATTGACATTGTAATTTCTCAGGGAGCATAAACTGAATGCAAATTTGAGCAAGTGTGACTTATATAAAAATAGGATTCATTATTTGGGTCACATTATCTCAGATGAGGGCATATCGGTAAACACTAAAAATATTGAAGCCATTATGAATTGGCCTACCCCAAGAAATGTGACAAATGTAAGATATTTTATGGGACTTGCAGGATACTACAAGAGATTCATTGAAGGATTCTCCAAGGTTGCACATCCAATCACTTCTTTGCAAAATAAGGGAATACAGTTTGAATGGAAACCGAGGTGTGAAGAAAGCTTCTAGCAGCTGAAGAATCTTCTCACGAGTGCATCAGTCCTAAAGATTGTAGACCTAGAAAAATATTTTGTGGTTTGTACTGATGCATGCGGTCAAGGTCTTGGAGGAGTCCTTATGCAAGACATCCACATGATATGTTATGAGTTAAGAAAGTTGAAGGAGCATGGGAAAAACTATGCCTCTCATGATCTAGAACTTGCAGCCATAGTACATGCTCTCAAGATGTGGAGTTATTACTTGATGGGTAGGAGATTTGAGCTAAGGACAGACCACTGTGGTCTAAAGTATTTGTTTGATCAGCCCATGTTAAATTCTAGGAAATCTATATGGCTTGATTTTTTATGTGAGGTTGAATTTGAAATCAAACACATAAAAGGAAAAGAGAATAAGGTAGCTAATGCAATCAATAGGAAGGTGTAGGAAATGCATGTGGCATCTCTTAGTATTTTCCAATCAGATTTGAGGCAACAGATTGTTAATCATACTGCTGAAGATGAGTTGTATGTGCAGATCAAGGATCAAGGATAAGTTGCAACAACAAAGCCTTGAAAAGAATTATGGGGGATATAAATTGGAAGAAGAGAAACTTATTACCTATAAGAACATAATCTATATTCCGAATGTAGCATATTTGAGGAGAGTTGTTATGGATGAGATCCATCAATCTCCATATTCTGGTCACCCGGGATATCAGAAGACAACTGCTACAACCAGAAAGCAGCATTTTTGGCCAGGAATGAAAAAGGACATGGATGAATATATTTCAAGGTGCATGAAATGTCAGCATGTGAAGGTTGAGAATCAACACGCATTAGGTTTGTTGCAGCCTTTGCCAATTCCAGAATGGAAATGGGAAGTTATTTCCATGGATTTATTATAGGATTTCCAATGACTTGGAGACAACATGATTCCATCATGGTTGTGGTGGAAAAGTTGAAAAAGGAAATGCATTTCATACCAGTTAAGTCCACACATAATACTGATGACATTGCAAAAATATTCATGAAGAAGATTTTCAAATTGCATGGATTTCCTAAGGAAATAGTCTTTGACAGACATGCCAAGTTCACTTCCAATTTATGGAAGGGTTTGTTTGAATATTTGGGTACAAAGTTGAACTTCAAAACTTCCTACCATCCTCAGACTGATGGGCATACAAAGAGAGTGAATCAAGTGCTTGAAGACATGCTTCACATGTATTTGATGGACAAACCAACCAAGTGGGAGGATTATTTACACTTGGTAGAATTTGCATTTAACAATAGACAACAAGCATCCTCGGGGATGAGTCCATATGAAGCCTTGTATGGTAGGAGGTGTAGGACACCAATGACTTGGGATAATCCAGTGAATGGGATTGTTCTTGGGCCAGAATTGCTCAAGGAGATGGAGCAAGAGGTTGCAAAGATTAGGCATAATCTGAAAGAAACCCGGGACATACATAAAAGCTACAATGATAAAGCATAGAGTGCACAAAGAGTTCAATGTTGGGGATCATGTTTACCTCAGAGTGAGAGCAAGGAAGAGTTCCTTGAAGCTTGGAAGTTGTGCCAAGCTGTCACCTACATACTATGGGTTGTTTGAAGTGCTCGAAAGAATAGGGCTATTTGCATATAGACATGCATTTCCTACTAGCACTAGAGTTCATAATGTTTTTCATGTTTCTTAGCTTAAGAAATATGTACATGATTCTAACCATGTGATAAATTGGGATGTGATTTAGGTGGAACCCGAGGGAGAGTTCCAAATCAAGCCAATGCGCATCCTCGACAGGAACGTCACAGTGCTCTGGAATCGATCCATAGGACAGGTAAAGGTGCAATGGGAGCACTATGGTCTTGAAGAGGCTACATGGGAGCTGGAGGATGCCATGCAATTGGCACATCCATTTTTGTTCAATTATGCAGAGCACTGAGGGCGGTACTAGTGTAGCATTTTTGATCAATTTTGTAAAGCACCAAAGACAGTGTTGTTGAAGGGGGAGGGGAATGTAACACCCTGGTTTTGACCTCATTTGCATTAAAAATGTATATGATGTATATATTGTAATTAATCATGGTGAGGAGCTAAAGGAAAAATCCCCACCATCGATTTAGCATTTTATGTTTTGGTGATTAAAATCGATGCCGATGGTATTTCATGTTAGCCAGGCACATTATAATTTTGGACATCATGTAAATATGCACTTTAATTAAAATATCCACAACTAGCTATGTCAATGCAACATTAAATAGATGGGGGCATGATTTCTTAAGGATAAGGGGGGGAATATTCAAACCCTTGAGCCAACAATGTTTAGCCAAATGTCAAAGGGAGAACCCATCAAACTCTCAACCACCCATTTTGCCTTTTGTTCCCAATCATTCATTTCTTCCAAAAATTGGTTGGGTTAGTTAATGCATGGGTATGGGAAGAGTATGGCATCCAAATTCGAATTGGAGAAGCCATCAGATTTTGGAAAATGTGTTTTGACTTCTTGGGCAAGTAAAAACTCACAAATGCATGCCCATTCCATTATGCATGGACATTTTCCTCTTCCTCACGTGTTTTGAGCTCCTGGGCATTTTTCCTCATCCATCGTCCATTCACATTGGGCTCTCACGCACATGAACCTTCTTGTGTTTTATCCTTCACATGCTCAACTATTTTCCTCATTTTCCATGCCCAAGAAATCTGTTTTTGGGTTGTTGAGTCTATGGATAGTAGGGATACATGATTTTGGGGTTTATAATAGCCTTTTTTGCTTGTGCGATGCCTAGAATCGTTGCTGAATTCGAATTGCTCACCCAGAGGTCGATTTCCCCATTTTACCAATCTGTTTTTGGATGCAAAATGTTTTTTTTCCCTCAAACCCAGAATTTGCATCTTGTTGTTAGTGCATCCCATGTTTTGGTATGAACATGTTGGAGTGGAAGAAGGAAGAAGTAGCTTGATAAACCTAGTGTAGAAAGGAACCACACAGAGAGATCAAGAGGTGTTACTGATTCTTTCTTGCACATCTTGAAGAGCACTGAAAGGGGAAGGCACAGTCTGAGGGACTGTGTAGCATAGAAGGGGATGCTTCCTTGTGTTGGGTGTGTAGGTGTTGGAAAATCCAAGCCAGATCTTGTGTAGGTGTCCATCGCTCTGTGGTTGAGCTCACTGGCTTAACAATTCAACCTTCCACCTCCTTAGCAGCCTAATAAACCCAAATGTAGTTTTGGATTGGATGAATTGTGATATGTCTTTGTCTATGTGTGAGCCTATTGTAGTTCCCTTTTTCCTTGTGGGAATCATGCCCAACTCGAGGGTGGTAGTGTTGCTGAAATATTGATGAGCACACTAGCCTATGGTTGGGTGGAACGTTGCAATGACATAGCTGGTTGCGGGACAAGATTCTTTTAAAGATAAGTATCTCTTGTGTTTAATCTCTGCAACTGCATTTGTTTAATGAATTATGAACATGATGAATGTTGTGTTGAAATGTATTTGTTTCCACTGTAGATTACATTTCATTATGCATCTGTGTATGTTTTTATTTGCAATGCATTTGTTATTATGTTCATGGGGCTTAGCTCCCTCCTTAAATGATAGCACCAGCCCAAAGGTTGCGTCCTCTCGTAGGGGAGGGGACGTGACATACTCAACCAGGCCAACACAAGAATGTCCTTCCTAGCAAAATACAAGTTTTCGAATGTAGATAAATGTTTGGCAGTGACAAACAAAAATGGAATATGGGGAAAAACAAACCATGGCAGAAAATCCATGTTTAGGAAATGTTTAATGGCTTCACAGAGGCAAAAACGACCTCTACAAACCCCCAATTCATGGATCTATCTTCCCATCCACTGAGCATAACCAAAAATGGGTTTCTAGCTCGAAGAACAATGAGGAAAACATAGAAATTCATGAGGGAAACAAACAACAATCTCCATCTGCGTGAGGAAAGGGAAAACAACCTCTTAAAAACCCCCAAATCATGGTTCTCCTCTGCCCATTCAGTGGACAATACCAAAAATGGATTTTCCCAATTGTGGAATGAGGAAACAACTACAAAAATGTGAAGGGAAGAGCCCAGCCACTGAGCATTACAAAAACAACTTCTCAGCCATAAAGGAAGTGGAAGAAAATGCCGAAAACGTGAAGAGAAGAGCCCAGGAGCTCCAATTGCGTGAGAGAGGAAAATGTATGGGTGAATAATGGGATGAGCATGCATTTCTAAGCATTTAATTGCCTAAGAAGTCAAAAACACATTTTTCCAAAATGGGTTCTCTTCCCAATTCGAATTTGACCTCCATACCTTTCCCATCCCAAGGAAATAACTTCCTCAACCAATTTCTAGCAGAAATAACTGATTGGCACAAAAAGAAAAAAATGGGTAGTTGACAATTTTATGGGTTTTCCCCTTGACATTTGACTTTTCCCCATTGGCTCAAGGGTTTGAATATTCCCCCCTCCCTATTCCTTGTGAAATCATGCCCCCATCTATTTCATGTTGTGACACATAGCTAGTTGTGGTATTTTTATTAATTTGCATTTTTTACATGATGTCTCAAACATATTGTGCTTGGCTATCACATAAACCATTGACATCGATTTTAATTGCCGAAACATAAAACACTAAATCCATGGTGGGGACTTTTCCTTGAGCTCCACACCACGATTTATTAACACTATTTACATCATATGTAATTCAATACCATGGGGTCAAAACCGGGGCACACATTCCCCTCCCCCTTGGGGTCAAAACCAAGGTGTTACATTTCCCTCTCCCTTCAACAACACTGTCCTCAGTGCTTTACAAAAAATTAACAAAATGCTATACTAGCACCACCCTCAGTGCTATACAAAATTGAACAAAATGGATGCGCCAATCGCACGGGATCCTCCGGCTCCCATGTAGTCGTATCAAGACCGTGGTGCTTCCTCTACACCTTTACCTGTCCAAAGGCACGATCTAGAACTCCTTCTTGGTTCCACTTTGTGGTTGTATTGCATAGGAACTCCTCCAAGTCCTATATTCCATGCATTAGTACACAACATGGGATCTTTTTTTGGGTCTTGGATAATCCTTCTACTCAGCTTGGAACATTTCCAATTTCTTTGGTAACCAACAGTACCTATGCTCAAGCCCCAAGCAATGAGTCAATTCCCATGTTAGTATTCACAATATTTTCCAAAATCATAGATGAATCACATGCACATGAATATCAACATAAAATCAACAAGAAGTTGCCAAGTGAACCAAATACTTATATGCATAAGTATCTTCTTTTGGTTCCACAGGTATCTAACTTGGATTTATACAACCATGGGACTCACAACCCTACCCCACCCCACTCCTGGGTGTGCATTAAAAGGTAGACAAATTTCTGCAAGCCTCAGATCACCTGAAAATACCTCTCAACCAAGGTCTGACAACCCTGCTCCAGAACCTAACACTTCTTAGGGTGCTTCAATGGAAGCTCTGCTCAAGAGCCTGAACATCCTCTAGGTGCTTCCTTTCCGAACACCATAATGAATTTAATTCACATGCCAGACTCATTCCTATAAGATGCAGTCTATAACAAGATTTTCAAAACCATGGCTGCATCATATGCTCACGTATATTTACTAAAAATCAACAACAAAAAAAGTTTGATAAGTAAACCAAATACTTATCTGTATAACATCTCTCAACCGACAGCTGGTCAGCCCTGCTTCAGAGCTTAACACCTCCTTGGGTGCTCAATGGAAGCTCTAGCTTAAGGGCATAACACCTCTTCTAGTGCTCACCAATGCTCCAACACTTCCTTTCCAGGAACCATAACATATTAATTCTCATGTCAGATTCATTTTAGCAGGATTCATTTCTTAACAAGATTTTCAAAATCTTAGCTGAATCATTATGCACATGTGTAATTACAAAAAATCAATCAGGATTTTCCAAGTAATCCAATACTTATCTATATAGCATCTCTCAACTGAGATCTGGTCAACCCCACTTCAGATCCTAACACCTCCTTGGGTGCTTAATGACAACTATGGCTTAAGGGCCTATCACCTCCTCCAAGTGCTCACTAATGCTCAGGAACTTTGTTTCTAGACATCATAATACCTAGGGGTTATTCTCTTCATGGAGCCCCCACTCTCGTGACAGTCCCCTTATGGCATGAATGTGTGTGGAAAGAAGTCTAACCGAATGTCTTACACCCTGGACACCCCCAGTGATGCATATCGATGCCTATCTAATAGGGGGGAGAAGCTATGTACCCAAGTACATCCTTCTAGAGGAGCCATGTACCCTAAGTACATATTTTCATCGTCTCACCTGCCTTACATACAGGCATGCAGTTCACATCAGATGTCATCATAAAATTTCAATCATAGGTTTTCAAACCTATTCCAAACACATCCCTCCGAGAAGCTATGTATCCAAGTACATCATTCTAAGGAACCATGTACACCCAGTACATATTTTCATCATCTCACCTGCGTTACATACAAGCTTGCAGTTCATATGAGATGTCATCAAAAAAAATCCAATCATAGGTTTTCAAACCTATTCCAAACACATCCCTCCGAGAAGCTATGTATCCAAGTACATCCTTATGAGGAGCCATGTACACCCAAAACATCCTTCTAAGGAGTTATGTATCCCAAACACATCCTTCCGAGAAGCTATGTACTCCAAGGGCATACTTTCATCATCTCACCTGCGTTACATACAAGTATGTAGTTCACATGAGATGTCATCATAAAAATTTTATTCATAGATTTTCAAATCTATTTCATGCATACATGATTTCTCAAATATCAAACGATCAATAACATTGATAGTCAATTAAAAAATCCGAGTTCACAATTCTGCTTCCTGCAAAAAATCAAATTTTTGCAACCATGAGGCCATCCTCATATTGTTTGGATTTTTCAAGTGGGAGCACTTATCCCCTACTTACACATGCTTTCCCAAAACCTGGACATCCACATACAACATGTCATCTTGACACCATTTTAAATCAACCAAATAGTCAATAGAAATCAACAAGAAAATTTGAAATCTAAAATTTAAAGATCTACCCCATTCAAAGGTTAGATTTCAGTCATGAGATTCTTCTCATAGCACATGGAAGCTTCCTTCCCTAGGTTTCATTGGGCACAACCCTACTGATCCCTATAGTCTCCAGGAAGTCCTGATATGATTGTACACACATACAAGGGTTACCTCCTCATGGAACTACACGTTCACATGCAAGCCTCTTCAACCTATACATAGGCTCCACTTTACCTGCAGAATATCCTTCATTGAACTTCCTGCAATATCCTACAAGTCCCACAAAAGATCTTACATCTGTCATATTTCTTGGAGTAGGACAAATCATAATGGACTCAATCTTTTCAGTCTCCACATATATTCCTTCATTTGAGATATTGTGACCCAAATAATGAGTTCTATCTTTATATAAGTCACATTTTCTCAACCTTGCATACAACTTATGCTTCTTGAGCAATTTCAAAGTCAGCCTCAAATGTTCCACATGTTCTTCCTCACTCTTAGAATAAATAAGAATGCCATAAAGGAGAACAAGAACAAACTTGTCCAGATACTTACTGAAAACATTATTCATGAGGAGCATGAATGTAGCTGGTGCATTTGTGAAACCAAATGATACCACTACAAACTCATAAGGTCCATACCTTGTTTTGAAGGCTGTCTTGTGAATATCTTCATCCTTGATTCTTACATGATGGTAACCAGACCCCAAGTCAATCTTCGAAAATACCTTTGCTCCTCTCATTTGATCAAAGAGGTCATCAATCCTAGGAAAATGATACTTGTTCTTCATAGTGACTTTGTTCAACTGTCTATAACCAATACACCACCAGAGTGTATCATATTTCTCTTTCACAAATAGGAATAGTGCTCCCCAAGGAGACACACTTGGTCTGATATACTTTTTTTCCCACAACTCTTGCAGCTGTATCTTTAGCTCTAGAAAGTATGCGTGCTCTCCCTGTAGGGTGTCTTGGACATTGGTGCTACTCCCAACACAAGTTCAATTGTGAAATGAATGTCCCTCTTTGGAGGAAGCCTTATAACTTAATTAGGAAAAACATCCCTGAATTCCTACAACACACGAAATCCCTTTAACCTAGGAGTATCATTCTCTGTTGCCTCCAAAATATGAGCTGCATACACTTTGCAACCTTTTCCACATAACTTCTTCAACTGCATTGCTGAGATATTCCTACTGGAGATCACTTTTGGAATTCCTTTCACAACCTTTAGGTTTCCTTCTTCATCTAAGCACTCAAAAGTTTTGTCGTAACAATCAATATTTGCTCTATGTGCTTCCAACCAATCCATTCCAATGAGGACATCATAGCATCCAAGTGGCAGAACATTCAGATATGCACAGGTGACTAACCCGTCCATGACCAATGGACATTTCCTTACCACCTCACTGACCTTCTTCAAAGTGCACATCTCAAAAAGTCTAGGGGTGATATAACTGTGAGTCGATCCAGGGTCAATCAAAACAGAACCAATCTATTCAGCAATCTCACCCTCAATTTCCACCACAGCTGAGTATGACTTGCCTAGTGGTATTCTAACACTACACAAATTTTAGGAATGGTCCCTACTTCTTGACCCACAACTTCCTCTTCTTGGGTATTGATCTTCTTTGACCTTCTTGGTTGGACCAAGACCAACCTTTCAATCTGCACTATGACTTTGCAAAATGTGTTCAGGAACAGCATTGTTAGCTGCATTGCTTACCTGCATTTGGAAAAATTGTATGTTGACAGCTTGTAAAAATACATAATTTTCCTTTTCACAACCAATGACTGTCTCAGGGGGACCCAAGGGTCAAGGGGGATTTCCCCCTTGTGGCTTCCCTGCGCCACTGCAAGGCGGGTCGAGGGAAACATCCTCATTTTTATTTATTTATTTATTTATAAATGTTTCATTTTCGCGCAATCCGACGGAAGAGTTCACTTCCATTTTTCGTCTTTCTGGCACCTGTAATTCCCACTGAAAAACTGCCGAAATTCTCTGTTTTGGCAAACTCAGTTTTTTCACCCGATCGACGAAACTTAGGTTTTCCTTCTGACATGTCGACAAAACTCGTCGAGTTTTCCCGACACGTATCGAAAAACTCTCCCTTTTCATCTGATCGAAAAAACTCTGATTTGGCTCCCGACGCATTGGCAGAACTCCGATTTTGCTCCCGACACATCGACAAAACCCATACTTTTCTTTCGATTGGTAAAACTCATATTTTCTTGCCGACATGGAATTTTCGACACTTAGAAAAATTTTGAAAATTTTCCTTCTTTTTTTCATCGGCAAAACTTAACTTTTCCACCCGACATGCATCGGTGAAACTTAAATTTTCCACCCGACATGTATCGGCTAAACTTCCCAAGTTTGGCCGACATGTCCATACTTAGAAAAATAATTTTTTTTTTCTGTCTCTTCTTTGTCATCAGCGAAACTCGCCAAGTCCTTTTGATGTGTGTCGACGAAACTCATCCAACACAGCCAATGTATTGACAAAAACTCATATTTTTCTACCGGCAGGAAGATTCCAACACTTAGAAGAGAAGATTTTCTTTCTTCCTTACTTAAAAAACTTACCAAAATTTTTCAACGGCGATCTCGGCAACTGTTGCCGAGATGTATCTGAGTTCGCCTGACATGCATCTACACAACTCAGCCAACTCAGTCGACGCGTATCGACGAAACTTGAAAAACTTAGCCGACACTGCAATTTTGAACACTTAGGAATTTTTTTGAAACTTTTTCCTTTCTTCCTCGTTCTCATCGGCTCATCTTGGCCTTCCATGCCGAACGGTCGCTACAATCTTGTCGGTGAAACTAGGCTAACTTAGACGACATGTGTCGGCTCAACTCGGCTAACTCAATCGACACAACTATACATAGATTTTTTTTAAAAATGTTTATGCCTTTCTTCCGACATCGGCGAAGCTTGGCCTTTCACGTCGAAACATATCACCATAGCTTGGATAGTTCAGCTGACATGTTACTGGCACAACTCGGCCACTCCTACCGACATGCAATTTTTTCAAGCACTTACAAAAATTCTTGGAAATTTTTCTCCGACATTGGCTCAACCCAACCTTTCTCAGCGACGCGATCGATGAACTCAACCAGTTCAGCTGACATGTATCGGTGAAACTCGACAGACTGAGCCGACATAGAAAACTTCCAACACTTAGAGAAATTTTTGGAAATTTCTCTGTCTGTTGCTTTTCCTGCTGACCACAGAGGGTGATTCTTCCTCTGTCAATTGTTCATCTTGGCCCAGTGAGGCCCAATGATGCAACCAATGCTCTGATACCACATTGTCACGTCTCCTCCCCTCATCTTGACGATGGATAGGACGCGACCTTCACTGCTGTAGCTGTCAGACCAGACAATCTAGCTCCATGAATATGATAATAAAAATGCATTGAAGTAAATACATATACAGAGATGCATAATGCATTATATAGTTGCAGAGATTAAACATAAAATACAATGCCTTGAACATAAAATACAAATGCATATGTATAATTCATTAAATAGCGGAAGCAAATACATTCATTCACATTCAACATGTTCATATTATTTCATAAACAAATAGTTTGTAGAGATCAATCACACATGAATACTTATCTTGAGAAGAAGTTTCCCCGCAACTAGCTATGTCACTGCAACGTTCCACCCAACCATAAGCCAGTGTGCTCATAAATCTCTCAGCATTAGTGCCACCCCCGAGTTGGACATGATTTCCACAAGGAACTAGGGAGTACAACAGGCTTACACACAACAATACCATGCACCCACAGTCAAGCCAACACACAGTTGGGTTTCACAGACTATCCAACCAAGCCAATAAACAATTGGGTTTCACATGCTACTAAGGCAACAAGCCAACAAAATATGGGTTCCTTGGACTTACTCAGCCAAGCCAACAATCACATCCAAACACAGTCAACCATCTAGCAGATGGGTTCCTTGGACTTACTCAACCAAGCCAACACAAGGATGTCCCTCCCATCAAAATACAAGTTTTGGGTTGTAGAGAAACGTTTGGCAACCACAAACAGAAATGGCAGATAGAGAAAAACAACCCAAGGAAGCAAATCCATGTTCAGGAATCGTTTAATGGCTTCACAGAGGAAAAAACGACCTCTACAAACCCCCAATTTGTGGATCTATCTTCCCAGCCATTGAGCATTACCAAAAACGGGTTTCCAGCTTGGAGAACAATGAGGAAAACGCAGAAATCCATGAAGGAAACACACAACAATTTCCAGCTACATGAGGAAAGGGAGAACAACCTCTTAAAAACCCCCAAATCATGGTTCTCCTCTGCCCATTCATTGGACAACACCAAAAACGGATTTTCCCAGCCGTGGAACGAGGAAACAACCACAAAAATGTGAAGGGAAGAGCCCAGCCACTAAGCATTACAAAAAAAACTTCTCAGCCATGGAGAAAGTGAAGGAAACTGCCGAAAATATGAAAGGAAGAGCCCAAGAGCTCCAAGTGTGTGAGAGAGCAAAACGTATGGGTGAATAATGGGATGGGCATGCATTTCCAAGCATTTACTTGCCCAAGAAGTCAAAAACACATTTTTCCAAAATGGGTGGTCTTCTCAATTCGAATTTGACCTCCATACCTTTCCCATCCCCAGGAAATAACTTCCTCAACCAATTTCTGGCAGAAATAAATGATTGGCACAAAAAGACAAAATGGGCAGTGGACAGTTTTATGGGTTTTCCCTTGACATTTGGCTTTTCCCCATTGGCTCAAGGGTTTGAATATTTTCCCCTCCCTATTCCTTGTGAAATCATGCCTCATCTCTTTCACGTTGCGGCGCATAGCTAGTTGTGGTATTTTTGTTAATTTGCATTTTTTACATGATGTGTCAAACATATTGTGCCTCGCTAGCACATAAACCATCGGCATTGATTTTAATTTCCGAAAAATAAAACAATAAATCCATGGTGGGGCCTTTGCCTTGAGCTCCACACCACGATTTATTAACGTTATTTACATCATATGCAATTCAATACCATGGGGTCGAAACCAGGGAACACATTCCCCTCTCCCTTGGGGTCAAAACCGGGGTGTTACATTGACCATAAATCCTTTCACAATGTCAAGGACATTGCCACCACCTAGCTCTTGTTAATTAAAATATTTTTAAACTATTAAAAAATTTATTTATAAAAAACAGCTATAAACGACATTCATGTTAATTTTACTTATTAAAATATTGTATTGTAATTGAATTTATCTATTGAAAAAAATTATAACCATATTTTAAAGTAAATTTGTTAAATCAATACTTTTATGAAAAAAAACATATTATAATATAATATTCTTTATTATCAAAATAATTACACCAAAGGTGTTTTTAAGGGGTTGGTTACTTTGAATCCTTCGTCGTCTATCAAGATTTTATTGAAAACCGCCAGTGTCAACCCAATCGGAAACCACCCCCAATTGGAAACCGCCCCGTGTCAACCGAATGAGCACCATGAGTTCAATGTTTTCGTCACCCAAATCGTGGCACTTGCATATCGATTCCATGAGCTTATGATAATTTGCTCATGAAATGTAAAGGACGATAGATAAGTAAAGCCTTACATTTTCCAAATTTAATCCCATAATCTGATAAATGGTGACATAAATTATGAGTAGAAGTACACTAAAATGGTGTACAGAAATTTTCAATACTTACCAGAAAATAATATTATAGCATTATATATGAGAATAATTAATTTAAGAGTTTGAAAAAGAAATAGTCAAAGTCCGAATCTTACTAGCATTATATATGAGAATAATTAATTTAAGAGTTTGAAAAAGAAATAGTCAAAGTCCGAATCTTACACATTTTTTTCTTCTTCATTGAACATATTCATCACAATTTGAAGAATACATTATTAATGATTAAATCTGTATTCATTAAACTATTTGTAGATAAATACTTTGTTATTCATGTGAACATGAATTTACAGATAAAAACAGATCAAGATAAGTTGAATTCAGTACATTTATTGCTCTGTTACACAATATTAATGTCTTTAAATAAATAAAAAGATACAAATATTACTCAGTAACTTCACGGAAATTGTTCTGATGGGTTAAACTTTTGACATATAAAACTCAAACAAACAAGACATCAACTTTTGACATATAAAACTTAAACAAACAAGAATAAAGCGAAGAATATATCAGCATGTTGATACAGGCTATCTTTAACAAATATGTACGTTTGGTTTATCCAACGAACCAACAATGAAGTTAATGGTTGACTTCGCTGTTGATCCGTTGGATGAACCAAACTTACATGTTTTTTAAGCTCAGGCGTTAATACTAGGCGATCCAATGGTAAATGAATACGCACCAACAAACTGGACTGCTCGCATTATAAATGAAGATAATCCCCTAGCTATTGTCATTGTTATTGCATTGGAGCTCCAATCACCTTCTCACTCTTCCTTGGAAATGGAAAATATTCGGGAGTCACAGGTATAAATGATCTTTATATTTCTGGGATGCCAAGAAAGGTCGACTTGTCAACCTGATGAGATGGCATCATCATCGTTTATTGAATTAGTGCAAGAAAATGACACTCTTTATTTGATTTCATGTGGTATGGTGCATATATTCTTGAACAAGAAATTTGAACTTTGAGGTGATAGGTATTTACTTCTTTGAAAAGGATGTGTGTCCATTTGTCTTATAATATGAGATAGAGGATGTATGATGTTTTTTAAATTTTTAATAGAATTCTTAAGTTAATTATAAATATATTAATAATAATTTTAGTATTAGATTTGATGTGTAAAGAAGGAGTGTTCCTTACTCCATTTAAGTTCCGTGTTCTAATTGTCATTTAAAGGGTTTTTTTAAAGATGGAGTGTAAATGATGGATAACTATTTTCTCTTATTCTTTTTATCTCACAAATATGTGTGAGAATTGGGCTGTGGACATTTAATTTTTTAATTTTTCCTTTTTAAGAACGTAGAGTTTAAGTTTAAGTACGTAGAGTGTATATGGTGTATAATGAAAATTGAAATACATAGATTTAAATTTCAAATTTTGTATATTGAGTTTGAAAAACAAATTCAAATTATAATTAGTAAGATTTATGTTTTGATTTGATGCACAAAGGCATGATATTATTTCAGTCATTTCAATTTAATGCATAAGAGAGTGTTGAGTCTCATTGATATAATGGTGAATTGATTATGGGGTGAGTAATGAGTATGTTTTTGAAGCATTTCTTCATTTTTTTGTATCATGTGTTGTGTGATTGCATGTGTGTGAAACAACAATCCATATTTGATGACTTAGAATAATTTCTAAGAGTATAAAATATCCTCTCTTCATTGAGAATCTTTATGATATCTTTTCACTCACTTGATTAGTATGACGTTAATGGAGACCATTTGAAGACCTTGGTGGAGGCTCCAATTAAACCAATTGTCTAACTTCCTCTAATTTGGTCGAAGACATTATATTCTTTTATGAGTCCGAGTTGTCTAATTCATGGGTTGTAAGTCACCATAACTTACATAGGAGGGGTTTCTCCTTTTGACATGAATGTGTCTATGCCTATGTTGTATGCCTTAATTGAAAGGATCAAGGCCTTTATTAATGTTCTAGGCTTTTAGTGAACCAATCCTCTTTTGGTGTACTCCAATATTCATCCAATAGTGACTATAACATTTTGGTTTGATACTTTCCCAATCCTTGATATGCTTTATCTCTTCATGAATGTTGCACTTAAAGGTGTGTTTTCATAATTCAGTTCCTAGATTCAATGATAATCGTCCCACAATAGAAATATATTATTTGTAAATATTGAGTGGAGTCCATCTCTACACATGATTCCCCATTGGAATTGGCTTGTATCAAATTTAAAATCTACCAATTGTGAAGATGAAATTTAACATCGAATCATGATATGAACGTTATATTCCAAAAGAAAAGACAATGCAATCATTATTACAGAACATGCAAATTCTTATTGCTTTAAAAGTTTAGGGGAAAAACAAATAATGACATTTAATACAATCCTTGAACATTATAGAGAAGGTGGTGATTGACCATTATCATAACATTTTCACATCATCATATCATTGTGAATTCTAAAGTTTAAAATGCACATACACCTAAGTAGGTTAATGAGATCATACAATGGAGGTTGTCATAGTTGTGTAAACTTAAAGAAAGACTTGATTGCAAAACCTCAGAAAGGAAGCCTGGTGAGAAGATTAGGTGGAAAAATAGCCTTTGTAATTATTTCATGTATTATATATATAATTTTATTATTTATCAAATATTTATTGGAAAAAAAATTACTACTTTATTATTATTATTTGAAGAAATATATTTTTACAATTTTGTATATTGATTTAGTTTATGTTTAACCCATAGGTATGTAATGTTTCTTGCCATCTTGAAGATATTTCTGAAATCAAAATGAAAGATACTCTTTAATTTAATCTTCTTGGATTGATGGAAACATAATAGAGTAATATTTAACAATGCTAAGCAAAATCGGAATTTGAAGACTTATGAAGCCACCCTTACATATCCCAAGTTGGATGGTAAACTAACAATGGACATTTAACTCACTACATCTAATAGGGACCTACCATCAATCATATAAACCCTTATGCATCTTATTTTATAGCTCATAAATCCGCTTAGATCACTCAATGTCATTAGAAATCATACACATGTTAAGTTCATTCTTTAATTTTCAAATAGTTTTATCAATATTTTCTTTTTTTAATATCACACCTAACTAAAAAATATATGATAAATGACCCTAAATAATAATTTTCACCTTATTTCACAACATGACTATCACACCTAACTAACAAATATATGAGAAATGCCCCTAAATAATAATTTTCACCTTATTTCACAACATGAATAGACTTGTACTTATTTCATGTGTTATAAAATTTGATATTCTTTCTTTCATATTTACAAATATCCAAAGAGAAAAGAAGTTTATTTTATTACTTTATTATTATTGTTTAAATAAATATATGTTTACACTTTTGTATATTGATTTTGTTTATGTTCAATTTATAGTTTTGTAATGTTCATTAACCTTCATGGCAATGTCACACACTACAACAATAAAAGGAATGCAAATTGCACCATCGTTCTCCTCCAATGGCTATGCAAAGATGAAAAACACTTCATATGTTACACTTCGAAAAAAAGGAAGAGACACACCTTCATTCTTTGTCCCTTTCACACTTAAAATTGCAACCCTCAATCTGTGAACTCCCCTTACTAAATGAAATACCAATGTTGATTACCAATCTAATAGAGTCAAACTTGATAACTAGCTAGCCCTTTATTGTTTTTCTATTTATTGCTTATTAATACTTGCACTAGAGTTTTCCTTTAAATTTGATTGACTACTATGCCTATCATAGATTTACTAGACTTGCTTTCATTACATAAACTTATATTATATACACACAACTTTTGCAACATATAAAAGCTCTTTTAAGTGTTTCATTTCATTTCCACCGCTTTGGAGATATGCTAGTTAACGATAATATAAATTTTCCAATCTACATTGTGCAGTTTCAACGGAAAAGTTTAGGAAAATACCTTCTAAGTAGGATATTTATCTCTTCCATTGTTTCACTATGTAGGTTAACACAGCAGATTAAATGTGTAGTGTAACAAACAGTTCTTCATTGTTAGTGAGTTCGCAGTGTTCTTCCTCAATTAAATGCTTGGCTTAGAAAGGCCTTGTGGGATTTCTATTCCCCAAATAGATTTAAATTCTGGTTCATCATATGTGTATTCGTGAAGTTAAAAAACTGACAAATCACTGTAAAATTATAACAGGCGCTGTCTAAGAGATTTAAACTCTCACGAAGAAAACCCATATTGTACTTAGCAAGCACACACTTTAACCACTCGGGCAAAGTGACGTTTTAGTAATGGTCAATTCAATGAAAGGAATGTATTATTTATTAAGATGTACAGTTTTAAAAAGGATAAAATAGCAGTTCAAAAGCTAAAATAATTAATTGAAGGTGTAGGTATTACACTCCATATTGTTTGAGATATATCTTATTATTTTACTTTTAAAAGTTTTAAAGTTTAGTATACGAGGTTAAAGTAATAGGTAAGATGAGAAATTGTAAATAAAAAGTATGAGTTTAAATTTTTCATAGATATTTAAAAAAAATACTTTTAAAATTTAATAATAAAACAATCCAACATTTTCCTTACACGTTATTCCCAATGTACAATATTTGAAATTGTTATCAGTGTCAGAATCATATTAACTTGATTTCTAAAATGATCACAATTTTTTTCCCTAAAAATTAAAAATTAAACATGAGATTGAAATGAAATACTAATCCTTTATACCTGACAATACCAAACACTGGTAAGTGTTTGAAAATGACCAACAAATAAGAAGGTTCCTAGTGGTAATAAAGGAGTTTTCCAACACACATATGAATCAGAGAATCGAGGCTTTAATGATGACCAACCTGCAGGTGATGGTTATAAAGGAGTTCTCCAACACACATATTGATCAGGGGAATCAAAGCTTTAATGATGACCAACCTGCAGATGAGGAGGATTATCTTGGAACCAAGCTTCGATTGCAGCCCATAAAGTCCTGCAGCTAAAAACTAATTTCATCCCCAAAGGGGATAAGCATAAATAAGCATAAATACCAAGGAACTATAATTAGGAAATGTAAGAGCTTTGTTCCAATTCAATTAGGTGAAGAGCATCTTGGAATAAGTCTCAATATATACATAATCTTAAGCTTATATCTATCTTGATGTGAAGAGTCAAACCAATATGTACGGGCTTACTCTATTTGATAAGCTCCATTATAACACTTTTATAATGGTGAGATGTTAGTATTATTACCTTATGAGTATGTTAGTTTGAGTAAGTGAGTTTTTTTTTTTTAACTTTTACAAAGAAAAAAGCTATAGTTGATATTTATTAGTGAATCAAAGTTTTATACATAATGAATTCAATTATCTCTTTTGTTGTTCAATCGTTCTATTTTAGATTATCTTATCACACTATACACTATCCAGACAACAAACAACAAATACAGCCTATCCGATTGTGGGAAAGCCTAGAAGGCATAACTTGGAACCGGACCAAATTTTTAGACTAGAGTCATGTGAATCTGAAGGTCCAGTTGATGACCGCGATGCTAAGTTATTGAAAATCATTAGATTTAAAACCATACTCAAGAGTGCAAATTTTAATAGTATTTTATCCAACATTTGTAGTTAAAAGATTTGATATTTTGAAAGTTCAGTATCTATTTTATACTAATTTACATTCCATTAATTAAACATACTTTTATCTAGGTATGAAAAATTCTCAAGTTAAAATTACAATTATTCTCAAATAAGTTTCTGATTGAACCATCAAAACAGTAGAATCAATATTCCAATTTAACTGAATGAATAATATACAGTCGAGTAGATACTGCAATTTAAATGAAAAATAAAACACGGTTTAACCAGCCTTTTTCATGATAGATATAAAATTTGTACTAGCAAAGGCAATATACAAGCAAATAATATACGGTGGAATAGATATTGCATTTTAAATGAAAAATAAGATACAGTTAACTAGGCTTTGCTATAAAATTTATACTTACATAACCATTTAATTTGATTGATGAATACTCATGGGCTACTAAGTATAGCTACCCATTGCATCGTAGCCATTTAATTTGATTAATCAATGAACTATTAATTGCTAGTTATTTATGTCAATTACGTTATGTAAACTGTTTTTCATATAATTATTTATTTAAAATTTAAAACTACACAATAAATTTGGACTATAAAAACAGTTTCAATAAATTTTCACATAAACTCTTCTTCATTCATCCAATCCAAAGCAAATTGTAAAATTACCGATAAGTATCGGTTTTGGAAAATGTAACCATACAACTAAACTTATTTCCAGCCATGAATCACCAAAATTTATTTTACTTATTTTTCAAAATATGTTTGCATATAGCTGAATGTAACCCTACAGCTAAACTTATTGCAAGCAATGAATCACAAAATTTATTATTATTATTATAGTAGCAGCCTCTTGTGATTAATGATTCAATGCACATTCGGGTGGAGTAGGAACCCTTGAGGCATCCTGACAGTAATCGTAAGTCATGTAGTTTTTGCGAACCCAATCAAGTCTACCCAGCTGATATTGATTTAGACTTTGAAATTCGGGTTGATCCCACCAATTGTTGGTACAGGGAGTAGATGAAACACATGCATTGATTTCAAAGGATTGATAAGAGGCAATAAAGGGGGCATCACTCCAATCTATTTTAATCTTTCCTCCTTCAGTTGCCCAATCCTCTCCGTTCCAAAGACTGGATATGATGTTCATGGGTCGACTATTTAGATATGGAACGCCTGCAGCTTCGTTGTTCTTGAATACCCGGATGGGGATAGAATCAATCCAAAATCTGCTCAGAATATGCAACATATATATTAACAAGAAGTAATACACAACAATTTAAATAAAACTTATAAATTTATGTAGACGAGATGATGATTACTGACAGTAATTTTGGTCTAAAAAAACCTAAAAAAATAATACCAATACTTGATTTACTTTTTGAATCACATACACTATTTGTTGTTGGTTCCATAGAATTGAATAGTTATGAAAGTCGGCAGTAGGATCAAACCACAGATCAATTCTCTGTTCTCTATTCCCTTCTCCATTTGCAAACACGTTGGTTTGTAGAGTGATGGGATTTCCCGGCAGGTTTCCCAGAAATTCGTAGTCAAGTTCATCGTGCGAATTAGAAGGTGCTGATGACATCTGAATACAAAATACCAACTTTAATATAATGTTTATTACAAAAACTGTTTGGTTTTGTGGCAATATTGAAGGTTGAATTATAAATATATCATAGATTGGGCTTTAAGTACTGTCAATTGGTAATTGATAATGAAACTCGCTGCAAAGTTTCGTTTGTTGCTTACATAATACGAAGTGACTGTTCCTGCGGAATTTCCAGGCACCAGCTTAATTCCCATGCTCACGCTGCCGAAAAGGTATGGATTGATAGACTGAAAACCAGAACCTAGGGAAACAATAACTCTTAGTACTACGACAATCATATAAAAATATTCAAATACAGTACTGAATCTCTGAAATTCTAATGCCCATAATAGAGAAAGATTTTACCTGAGCTTTTATCCATAGTGAGCTGAACCGTTTCACCGTTATTCAACAATCTAACGGTTCCCCATGAAATTTCGAAATTGCCGTTGAAGGTGGAAGACTCTACTGAGCACAGATTGAGGATGATGACAAGACTTGCATATAGCAACTCTCGTGAATATCGTCTATTACCTAACAGGCTTACACAGCTCTTCATTGTTGATGCTCGAATACACAGGTTTTATTGTCGAAGAGTCCTTTTTTGGAGCAGAGTACTAGAAAAACCGTAAACAAGTTCTGAGCGGAGCTGATTCCTTGCTCCCTATATATATTTTGATAAAAAATCCAAACAGGAAACAGGAAACTGGAAACTTTTTGTTTTTTTTCTTATTTGGAAGGTTTTTGTTTGGTTTATTGGATTTTTTTTGTTTTTTATTGATTTGGAAGATTTTTTTTGTTTTTTTGTTTTTTTGTTTTTTTGTTTTAATATTTGGAAGTTTTTTTCCCTTGCTTAATGGTTTTTTTTAATATATATATTAAAGAAATGTTACTAATTTAATTTAGAGGATGTCCTCTAGATTAAATGTGGATTTTTTTTTGTTTTTTTGTTTTTATATATTAAAGAAATGTTATTGGATGTCATCTAGAGTAAATAAGGGTTTTAGGGTTTAAGGTCAATAACACATTATGTTTATTTAAGAACTCAATATATCATTGGCTTAAATTGATGTTTAAGAATCTATAAATGCTAATTTTAAGAACTTAAGAGTTCAAATTGATGTTTATAAGAGAATAACAATTTATATATACTCATTTAAGAACTCAACAACTCTTTATATATGTTTGGTGGGAGTATAACAATCTATATATGCTCATTTAAGAACTGATAAATCAGTATCCCTAATTGATCCTAGGTCGGAGGATAACATTCGTTCTTCCATACTACATTTAATTGACAACTATAGAATCATTTTTCCTATAATAAACCCAATTGACAACTATGAAATACAATTGACTAATGAAGAAATTGAGGTAGTTTATTATTGAAAAGATTGAAATTGATATTATTAATTAATTAAATAATATCATTTTATTAACACTGTTTTATTAAATAATACTATTTTTAATTAATTATTACTATTATATTATAATTAATTAAATAATAATCTACTATGAATACTTTGGAGATATGTTTTAGTTGCCATTTGTTATTAGCAACAACTACATTAATATTATAAATGTGTTAGAATATAATGATAGGTCTATATTAGGCATATATATTGTTTTTCCTATAATATGTGTTTAATATACCTTTATGGATGTATTTAGACACATTAATAATATTAATGTTATTGTTGCTACTATATATCGATTTAAATTTTTTTTATACAAAATTATAATTCAAATACAAATAAATTAAATGTTATATTCAGAGTTTTTTTTATGTACATAAATTACATTTCAAAAACCACATTGAAACAATGTTTTGGGATTATTGATTCGATAAATCTATTTTATTTTTTATACCCTTTTCTTGCTATTATATAAATCAAAGAAAGAGTTTACAATAACACATCTCCCTTGTATAATAGTGAAGGAGGATCGAACTTTTGACTTCTGATCGCCCTGAGCGCCCGTCTGTTCGCTATCAAGCTTCTCTGACACTGCTGCGTGTGGATCTGGGTCGTGGCCTAGATCGGTCCTGGGCTTGATCTAACTGCCTCGCTATCTGCTTCGTCTGGATCTGGGTTGTGGCTCGGATCGACATTATGCCCAATGATGGAGGTGGGGCACCACCACCAGCCTCCCCCAAAGACTCTGCTGCTTTCAGAAACCTAATTTCTGGTTGATTTCAGAAATCTAGATCTTCCCCTATGCCTAAATTTTTGAAGAAGTTGGATGAGGTCCCAATCATTGAGCTCCCGCCACAACACCCCATGCATATTGTTGTTCCCCTGGTAGATCGAGCCTTGGTTGGGAAATTCACAGGACTTTGTCCCTCATCCAAGTCAACTGACAATTGGATCCAGAAAAATTGGAGACCGTTGATTGCCAATAGCACCACCTGTTACACATTGGGAAGGGGGTTCTTTCTTTTTGAATTTATCTCCAAAGGAGATCGGGATCTGATTTTTTGCAACGAGCCGTATTTCATGGGACCTCAAGGTCTTTATCTGAATCGTTGGACCCCAGATTTTGACCATGTGGTGGATGTTCCCAAGGAAGTGCCAGTATGGGTTCATCTCCCTAATCTCCCAATCCATTGTTGGACCCCTTCATCCTTGCAAACTATTGGTGACAGATTAGGAAGATATACTTATAAAGAAAACCCTAAACAAAACTATTCTTGTGCTAGAATATGCATAGAAGTAGATCTGGAAGTTGGGTTTCTAGAGGCTATCAAGTTAATGGCGGGAGATTGGAAACACCTTAGAAACTGGATTACAAGCAGTTTCCTTTCAAATGCCGACACTGCCATGAATATGGTAACTTCCAAAATAATTTCCCAAAGCTGCTCATAGAACAATCAGATAAAAAAGTAGAACAAGGGTGGACTCAATCCAGATGGGCCAAGGCTAATACGGGATAGACTCAGAAAAAATATGGGAGAAATATGGGATCTCAGAATAAAAGGAAGGAAGATGCAGTCCAGAGACCCCAATCAAAAGAAAGGAATAAGTTTGCAGCTCTAGACAACGAATTAGGGGAAATAAGGCCAGAAGAGGAGTTGGGCCCCAGGACATAGGACCCTCTGCCATCGAGCCCTAGGATAGAAGGGAATGGATCCCCAGACAAGGGAAAACACCAAGAATCAAAAGATAAACCTAAACCATTGAATCCCATCTCAGAGGAGGCAGTTTCATAGGAAGTGGAAGGAGAAATTGGACAATCACAACTCTCACAGAAAAAAGAAAAGAGAGGGAGGAAAATGAACAAGGAGCATAGAGAGGAAGCTACTTACAGAGACAAAATACTTGGATCGCAGGCCATGATTGAGGAAATGATGAATCCTAGGTTTATCAAAAAAAAAGGCCATGCCTCCAAGGGGGCCACCAATCCCCCCAGAGGTAAGTAATGAAGGTGGTCCCCTAGAATTGCAGAGGTTTGGGGAGAAGGAAAAAATCAAAAGCAATGAGAGACTTAGTCTACATTTCCAGCCCCGATATTCTATTGATCCAGGAGAGAAAAATAGAGGAAGAATATTTTCTCCAAACTAGTCAGCTCTTTTGGAAAAATGGAGAAGGAATATCCAAGATTGCTAGAGGAGCTTCTGGAGGGTTTGGTACAATTTGGAAGAGAGCATATTTCGAGCTTGTTCAATCCCTCTCTCACACCCATTGGATCTTTTCAAATCTAAGTCACAAGGAATCAGGTCTTCAGGTAAGCATTCTAAATATCTATGTCCTAGCTCTACTTTCGGAAAAGAAAGAGTGTTGGTAAAGTATTCAGGATATTCTAGTCTCTCTTCAACCAAAGAACCTTATCCTAGCTGGGGAGCTCAATATCACTCTCAGTGCAAAGGAAAAAAAAGGTGGATCAATTGTCAAACATCCTCTTCAAGAATTAGTGGAAGATATAATGAGGGTATGGGATCTCGAAGACATCAAGACGACCTACGGTGTGTTCACCTAGACCAATAGGAGAATCGGTCTGGGGAATATTGCAACTAGGCTTAACAGGTTTTTGGTACAACAGTACCTCCATCTACTTGGGTATAGAGCTAACGCTTCCATTTTTCCCTTTAGCATGTCAGACCATAAGCCGATCCTGCTGGATCTGTCTAAGGAGAAAAATATTGGACCCATTACTTTTTGATTTAGCCTAAATTGGATAAACCAAGAAGGTTTTCATGAGCTCATTCAATAGGTTTTGGATACACTGGTTTCACACTCCCTTTTCTATGTCTGGGAATAAAAATTAAGGAAGCTTAAAAGAGCTCTTAAAGCTTGGGCTAAAACTATGAAATCCCCAACCACACAAAGGATAGAAGATCATAAGAAGCTATAAAATCATCAAAGTTGGCAGGAGGAACACCCATTGGATATAGGAATCCTGGAAAAGGAAACTACAATGCACTGAAACTTGCATGCAACCTGCAGGACTGAGGAAGAGTAACAGAGGCATAAGGAAAGATGTGTTTGGCTTAAGGTTGGGGATAAAAACATGGACTTCTTCCATAAACAAGCGGAAGGTTGTAAGAACTATAAAGCGGTAAAGGAGATACAAGGTCAAGGTCAAATGATTCAAGATTTTGAGGAGATTAAGAAGGTGGTGTATGCTCACTTTCAAAACATCTACACCGAGGAGATACCCCTTGGAACTATTGTTAGCTCCCCAATCCTAAATCTGGTTCCAAATTTTATTAACCACTATAATAATACAAACCTCATGGCCCCTATCTTGAAAAAAGAAATCAAAAGGGCTCATGCAAGTATGGAGCCTGACAAAGCCCCTGGCCCTGATGGGTTTATAGCCATATTCCTTAAGACATGCTGGAAAATCATCAAGAATGATCTACATAAAATGGTTATAAAATCTCAAGCTTGTAACAAAATTGGGGGGACCACCAAATCTGCCTTTCTTGTGTTGATCCCAAAAGAAAAGGGGGCCACTTCCTTTGACAGCTTCAGACCCATCTCACTCTGCAACATTGGCTATAAAGTTATTACCAAAGTCATTGCTAACATGATTAAAGAGGTTCTTCCAATTATTATCCTTGAGAATCAAGGTGGCTTTATCAAGGGAAGGCATATAGCTGACAACATCATTCTTATCCAAGAAGCAATACACTCTAGTCTCTAGCATCGAAAAAAAGGTATGATTGTTAAATTGGATTTAGCTAATGCTTTTGATAGAGTATGATATGAGTTCCTTTTCCAGGTCTTGCATCGGTTCAGCTTTGAATCCAGATTTATTAGATGGATCCAAGCCTATATTAGAGGGCCTTGGATCACGCCCCTTGTCAATGGGTGTGCGATAGGATTTTTCCAAGCCTCCCATGGTCTTTGTCAGGGCTGCCCTCTCTCTCCTCTTCTCTATTTCATCCAAGCTTTAGTGCTCATCTTTTAGCTTGACCAAAGCCAGCTTTGAAATGATCTCATTGGTTTATGCATTGCCAGAGGGGTCAAGGATGTTAATCATGCCGAGTTTGCCGACGGCACAATCCTCCTGGGTGGAGCTTGTGTACAATCTACAATTAAAAAAAAAGAACTTGATCTCTACCAAGAGGTTACGGGAAGTCAGATCAATCACAGGAAAATTCAAATTTTAGGATGGAATTGCAATCCTAGAGAGATGGTTGATATTAGTAGGATCCTTAGAATCGAAGGGAATACCCAATGGAATGCATTTAAATATCTTGGAATGCCCATCTTCAAGACCAGTCTGAATTCCTCCAACTGGTTCCCAATAGTGGACAAGATTAGAAGCAGGATCAACACCTGGGGCTCAACGTGGTTAAATACAGCAGGAAAAGTGGTGTTATTTAAAGTTGTTTTCTCCAGTATTCCTATCTATCAATGTTCCATTCTCTTGGCCCCAAAAGGGGTTATTTCCCTCATTGAAGCTCTTCTAAGAAAGTTCTTTTGGAAAGAAGGGAAACATAATGAGAGGAAGCTACCGCTAGTTAGGTCAAAGAAAGTGTCAAAACATTTTATGGAAGGAGGTTTACAAATAAGGAACTTGGCATCTAAAAATTTGGCATTTGGAGCCAAAATTATATGGAATATCATCAATGGCAAGGTGTCTTGGTGCAAATCTGCCCTCTGGAAAAAATATTTTTTAGGGAATCGCTTGAGGTGTCTTGATGGCCCTCCTCTGGTAATAAAAGGATATGCTATTTTCTCTATATTGTCAAAGGCCCTCAACTTTTTCTCCCCCAACCTTACTTGGATCCCAGGGAACAAGAAGCATATCAAAATTCGGGAGGATTCGATAATGGGAGATTCGCTGCTTGAACAATGGATTGACATTGAACAAATTATAGAGTACCTACATAGTCGTAACCTGATCACCCTCTGGGACATATCAAAATTGAACACAGATAGCTCATACTCCTGGATGGTTTGGAGGATCCAATGCATAATCCATCTTGAAGGAGAAAAATATATGTTGATTGCCAAAATCCATGGGAAATCCCCTGTCTTAATGGACACTAAGGATGCTAGAGGTTGGGGGAAGAGATTGGGGATCTACACCACTTTAGTGGGCTACAATATTATATTAATTCCCTGTCCCGCTGATAATTCAACTATTTGGAAAAGTGTTTGGGAGGTGAAAATCCTTCCTAAAGTATATTTCTTTGTTTGAAACTTGGCTCATGGTAGAATCTTTACCAGGGACAACCTGAAAAAGAAGGGGTGGGAAGGTCCCACTAGATGTCCGTTTTGTCTAAATAATGAAGAATCAACTGAACATTTACTGATCTCTTGCTCCTATTCCAAAGAGGTTTGGAAATTGGCACTGCCTGGTGGTACAACTCCTCCCATGGAAAACATTCACTATCTACTTATTAATTGGGAAAATCTTCCCCCCTTCGCCAATCTTAAGAATCCGATGACTAAATCTTGCTGGATGACTTTACCAAAATTTATTTTATGGAAGTTGTGGCTTGAAAGGAACTCTCGTATCTTCATAGGGAAAGCTTCCTTGGCAAGTTAGGTTTCTGCAAAATTCGAAGGTCATTTGGGAGATTGTCTTTCCCATCTCTGGCGTGATTCTTCTAGGTTCCTTCTTTTCACTTCGAAAGAATCTTGTTTACACAACTTGTCTCCTGACTTACCAAGGGAAACTGCAAGGGTCAAGAAACATATGTGCGCTTGGGAACTAAGAGCTGATGAAGCAGAGTTTGAAAGGTGGTTGAGCCTGCTTCGTAAGGATGTTCTTTTCACTGATGGGGATTCTAAAGGAAATCCTGGGGTGGCAGGGGGGCCAGGGTTTTCATCACCCTAGATGGAAAACTGGAATCAAATTTCTCATGGGGACTTGGACCTTTGGAAGGGGATTCAGATAGCCAGGATCTAGGGAATTAACAAACTTATAGTGTTGGGAGACTCAAGAATAATATGTTAGATTTTTATCATTCATGCTAGCATTATGATCTTAGGATATTTAATTGAGAGAATAACATGCACAACAATACAACACAAGAGACAAGAGACAAAGAATTTTCCTCAGGGAAACCATAAAGGAGAAAACCCCACAACTTCCTCAGAGATATAATCAACACCAAAATAGAAAAGCCCAAAACATAAAGATGATCTCCACAGCTTCTGTCTCTCTCTCTCACACTGAGAGAGCTTCTCCTCTCTCACTCATGCACCCTAATGAGTGTGTGTGTGTGTGTGTGATAAATAGAGAGGCTCACTCTCTATTTATATTCTTCTGTTCACTTGAAGTGCACTCCCACATGTCGACCTCACTTAACAATTACTTACTAGAGCCGACATCTCTAGGAGTGTCTAATAACCCTAGTGCCCCACAACTTATGGGGACTTTTCCCTCTACTCAACAAGGAGGGTTAACCTTGAATTATATTGTGGGGACTATTGCCCTGACTTACAATAACTCACCTAGGGTCGAATTCACTAGGATAGTCTAAAACCCTAGGGCCCCACAACTAAGGGGACTTTAACCCTTGACCAATAGGAGGGTTACCCACAATGACTTGACATGAATTTCACATTATAGAAACTTCCCGATCGAAACATCAGGGCATGACATGACTCAAATACATCCCAGAATAAACATCGGGTTACAATACATAAGAAATACGGATGAATACATTCCGAAGTTACAAATACATCAACACTCCCTCTTAACTAGGAAGGTATTCTCTCAACACAATTTATCAGCACAAGTCTTCTTCTCTGTATCATCTGAATCATAGTCAAGTTCTCATCATCTTCATCTTCAAGTCATCTTCATCTTCAAGTCATCATCATCTTCAATTCATCTTCATCTGGATCTGGATCATCATCACTGGATCTGGATCATCACTCGATTTGGATCATCATCACTAGATCATCATCAAGTCTAGATCATCACTTGATCTAGATCACCACTACTGGATCATCAAGTATAGATCATCACTTGATCTGGATCATCTCTACTGGATCGTCATCAAGTTTGGATCATCACTTGATCTGGATTGTCATCGAAGCTGGATCATCATCACATCTGTATCGTCACTCGATCTGGATCATCATCTCATCTGGATCACTTGATCTGGATCATCATCGAGTCTGGATCATCATCACAACTGGATCGTCATCAAGTCTGGATCATCACATCTGGATCACTTGATCTGGATCATCATTAGGTATGGATCACATGCTATCTCATAATGGTGCTATCTCGATTCTTCTCATCACAGGAAGTTCTACAGAGTCAATCCTGTAGGCCTACCCTTCATGTAGGTCTTCATCAGCGCTTATATCTGACACTTAAGTCAGAATGGCCTGCCCATCTCTTACATCTAACCTCATCTTGTCAGAAAGGCATGCCCAACACTCACATCTAACCTCATCCTGTCAGAAAGGCCCAACACTCACATCTGACCATGTGTAAACACATCGTGCCAGAATGGATAAGCACTTATATCCGATCATGTGCAAGCACATCGCATTGGAAAGGCTCTGCACTTACATCCAACCTCATCTTGTCAGAAAGGCACAGCACTTACAATCGACCATGCTCGAAATCACCACATTGAAAAGGATCAGCACTTACAAACCGACCATGCACGAAGCACCGCATTGGAAATGGCTCTGCACTTACAAACCTACCATGCACGAAGCACCACATCGGAAAGGGCATGCACTCACATCTGATCATGGAGGAACTAATCCTACCATCGCATCAGAATGTCCCCCAGTCCCAGACTGAGCTACCTGGTAATTGACCAGGCGCCTCCATTCCCATAATAGCAGTTGCCCTTACATCTGACCTACTCGTTAGAATGGCCAACGCTCACATCTGACATGGGAGGAACTTAATCCTTTAGCCATGACATAATGGTTCAGCCCTTACATCTGATCAAGTGGGAACACATCCCTCTATCACATCAGAATGGCTTCTTAGTCCTAGACCGAGTTTTCCTGGTAACTAACCAGGTGCCTCCATTCCCAGAATGGTAGTTTCCCTTACATCTATCCTACTCGACAGAATGGCCAGCACTCATATTTGACATGGAAGGAACCAATCCTCTCACCATGATTGAATGGCTCAGCCCTTACATCTGACCATGGAAGGAACCAATCCTCTCACCATGTCAGAATGAATATGTGTCTCATCACTTTCCCTTGGAGGAAACCTCAATATGGAGAACACTAAGCTTCTCCCTTCAGCCTAGCCAATGGCTTCGTCAATACATCAGCTATCTGTTCCTCCGTCGCAACATACTGGAGCTTCACTGATCCCCTTTGCACCATATCCCTAATATAGTGATACTTGATCTCGATATGCTTCGACTTGTCATGGAACACTGGATTCTCTGACAACTTCACACAAATTTGGTTGTCACAATGTATACAAGTACCATCCAACTAGAGATCAAATAAATCAGACAGTAGCTTCCTTAGCCATACTGCCTCACAACTAGCTGAACAAGCTGTGACATTCTCTGCTTCAGTTGTGCTCAGTGCCATGTAGGACTCCATCCTACCAGACCAAGAGATCACACTTGATCCCATACTGAAGTAGCACCTCGAAGTGCTCTTCCTATCAATGGCACTGCCTGCTCAATACGAATCCACATAATCTTTTGATTTTCCTCATACTTGAGCCCATAATCAACTGTACCCTTCAGGTACCTTACTGCATGCTTTGCAACCATCAGGTGAACATGTCTCAATGTGTTCTCAGCAAAGAAAATATTTGGTCTCGTATTTGTCAGGTACATCAACTGACAATACATCGTGGCATCAACCGTCTCTAATGAAGCAACACTCAATAGCTTCATGTTTGATGCCATAGGTGTGGTCATTGCCTTGCAGTCCATCGTCCTGAACCTCTTCAGGATCTCTACTGCATACTTCCCTTGTCCACACCTCCATGCCTAGAACATAGTGCATCGACACATAACAGGAGCATCACTGGTCTTCCACCTTCAACCTTGAAGAAAAGGTTGGAATCTGCTTTACTCTTAGTAAAGCCTAGATTTATTAGTAATCTATCCATCTTGTCATACCATGTTGAACCTCAAGATCTTCTGTACTCCCTCTGAAGCAGAGCATCATGCTCCCTCTGTGTTCTGTACTCTATGCACTGAGGCATTCTGTACTGGAGTGACAAGTAGCTTCCTATGCTACTAATATTCTATGTATCCATATAGTGTATAGACTTTCATATTCAACCTTGTAGCAAAGGTTAAGATCTTCATCAAGTTCATTATGCATGCGTTTCAACTCTTGCAAATGTCTCTTCGTAGTCTATGCCTTCTTTTCATGAGAAGCCTCGTGCTACGAATATTGCTTTGTACGATGTTTCCATCTACTGCATGATGGAACTACGCACTTCCCTTCATGTATCGATACTGTATCCTAGACATCATTCTTCTTGAACTGGTCTTCCCTTTCTTCTTGGTTACTTCTTCATAGCTGGAATGTTGTGCATCAATGATGTCGCTGCATTCATCATATTATTCTTCATCTTGAACTGTCATCACTTGTTCTTTGGAACAAGTCTCATCTTTCTTTGCTTGTAGGAGATTTTACGCAATCTTTCCTACAAGTCAAATGCATTAGTTGTATGGTTAGAAACATTTCATAATGTACATTCATAATGAAAAATTCTTATGCATAACTATATGATCATGCAACTACTTTAGCCAATACAACATTCATCCATATCTCACGGAAACTTTTCTAGATGCCTTCCATTTCTACCAGGACAACATTGAGATTGTGCATTAATCCAATATGTCAGCAAAGAGGTTTCATTCTAGATCAGTAGCAATGGAGAGTTGTATAGCACCATGAGCTATTTACCCATTACATGCATATTAGTAGTATACTATCGTTAATGCAAACATCCTATCATGCATAATACATCAACTGAATATAAACAAATGCGTAACAAAACAATATCATGAAATGATAATTGAATACTTATCTTTATTTTTTTCGTGGGTAGACTTCTTTTTGAGCCTTCAGCTTCATCATCTTCTTCATTCATAATAGCATCATTTCTTATCCAAATGCTAGGATGGATAAGAGGTTCTTCAAGAGTTGAGTCCTTCGTATTCCTCATCGCTTGAGGGATCTTCTTTGGATGCTGAGAGCTTGATCTTCTGTTGCTCCCATATTCTCTTCTCTTCTTATGAGTCGAGCTTCTTCTTCTTCCCAGAGTCTGTTGAAAGTAATCACTTCATTCTAGCACACATTGCTTGCATGAATGAATTCATGATCCTGGGAGGCCATTCAAGATGGCTATCACCACTTCTGCATTTTGATTCTTTCTTCTTCTATCGCTTCAAGTTGTTCTGCATTCTGGATCTTCACATTCTTCAACTTGTTTTCTCAAAGCCATCTTCTGATTTATGTTCTCCCCTTCAGATAGATTGGTCAAGGAATCAAACATATTTGGTGTCTTTAGGAAAGACACTTGTGGTACAAGTTGATCCGTGATTGAATAAAAAATGATCTTCTTGGCCTTGACCAAGTTCTTCTTATGTAAGGCTTTGAGCCTCATCTCCCTGTGGAATTGGAACCTCTCTACTAATGTAGGTGTCCAATTCATTTCTTTAGGGAGATCATATACTTCCATGCTTGGAAGTTTTCAACTTAAACAATCTTATCATCAAGCTGATGTGATAGATCACTTTGAAATGAGAACCTCAAATGCAAATAGCAAAAGATTAGATATTATTGATTTGAGGTGTCCATCCTGGTTCCGGAGCTGGCTGATCTAGGGTTTGTCAAAGAAACCCTGATTTTCAAAACTTGGAATCTTTCAGATCTGATTGGATAGAAATATATACCTCTTCAAATGGAGCTGTCCAATGTACTCCTCTTCTGAAAACAGTGGAGGGAAGCTCCCGGAACAGGAAGCCCTAGTTTTCCAATTTCTTCTGCAGAAATGCCTGTCACTGTTTCTTTGGTATATTCGAAATTAATTCTCCTCTATGTCTTAAACTTTGCACTGAGGTATCCTCACATGTCACTATTACAACACCATAGGTTTCATCAGAATTTGTTTCACCAATTGGGACTTATGATATTTTTCCCAAGGTGACCTGTTACAGGACTGTTCAGAATAGCGAAGTTGTATGGACTTTCACATGTCAATGGTTCATATTCTAAGTCTGAAATTCATACCAAATAAAGTACAGTATGTTACCTTTCTTTAACATCTTCAGGAATTCCACTTTCACCTATGTATCCCAAGATATAGTAATTCTCCCTAGGTGTCCTGTTTGAGGATGAATTATGGAAGAGTTTGGAACCCTAACTTGGAGTGATCATATCTCCCAGAATATAGTGAATCTGAGGCTGAATTGTGGAAAAAGTGTAAATAGATATTTTATCTTCAGCCTCTGAATTTTTCATCTCTTTAGACTTTTCCAATCTCAGGATATAGCGAATGTACCAAAACTTATCAGTTTTGGTATTTAGGGTTTTTCTAGCTTGGGGTCCAACTAGGGTTTGACTTTCCTGGAGTTTCACCCAACCAAAAATCTTGATCCAGGTCTCTAAAATTAGGTTTTTATGAGGAGATAAATTCTATGCTGGGCTCACTCAAAAATTCCTCTTCTACAAGAAGCCCTAATTTCTGCACCAAAAACTGAAAATGCTCAGAATCGAATTCTGTTTCGACAGAAAGATGCACCCTTTAATGGAGAGTCAGCCTAGCATACTTTTGCTAATGGATTATGGAGAGAGACCCAAAAATCAAGAATCCCTATCTTTTGTAGCTGCACAATGTCTTGTTCTCAGGTTAGCTTTGATACCATGTTAGATTTTTATCATTCAAGCTAGCATTATGATCTTAGGATCTTTAACTGAGAGAATAACATGCACAACAATAAAACAAAAGAGACAAGAGACACACAAATTTTTCCTCGGGGAAAGAATAAAAAAGAAAACCCCGTAACTTCCTCAGAGATAGAATTAGCACCAAAATAGAAAATCCCAAAACATAAAGATGATCTCCACAGCTTCTGTCTCTATCTCTTACACTGAGAGAGCTTCTCCTCTCTCACTCATGCACCCCAATGAGTGAGTTTGTGTGTGATAAATAGAGAGGCTCACTCTCTATTTATATTCTTTCGTTCACTTGAAGTGCACTCCAACATGTCGTCCTCACTTAACAATTACTTACTAGAGTCAACATCTCTAGGAGTGTCTAATAACCCTAGTGTCCCACAACTTGTGGGGACTTTGTCCTCTACTCAACAAGGAGGGTTAACCTTGACTTAGATGGTGGGGACTATTGCCATGACTTACAATAAATCACCTAGGGTTGACTTCACTAGGATAGTCTAATAACCCTAGGGCCCCACAACTGAGGGGAATTTAACCCTTGACCAATAGGAGGGTTACCCACAATGACTTGACATGACTTTCACATTATAGAAACTTCTCGATCGAAACATCGGGGCATGACATGACTCAAATACATCCCGGAATAAATATCAGGTTACAATACATAAGAAATACAGATGAATACATTCTGAAGTTACAAATATATCAACATAATAATCCAAGCCCTCACTGAAAATACTCTCCCTTCTCAGATGCATCTCCGTCAGCTGATCGGGAAAATTAAAGCCCTGGTCAAGTCTTTCTGCAAAGTTGAGTTCTTCCACATTCTAAGGAAGTATAACAGTAAAGAATACCTAGTTGTGAACATCAACACCACTCTTGGAATTTGTATTTTGTTGAAAAATGGGGCTAGCACCTTTTTACAACCCCCATAGGACCTTGGTCCTTGACCCTGGGGGTACTCCACCTCATAGCTCATGTCAGCAGCTCCACCTCATAGCTCACGTCAATAGATCTGGGCACTCCTCCATCGTGGTGTAATCTCTGGACTAGATCAGACGTGCGTGATAGTACATGCATTGTGATGACTTATCTTAACTTCTGTATGGTCGAAAAGGACCGTTCCCAACTCCCAGTAGGAATTAAGTCCTCTCACCCTTATGTGAATTCAGACAAGGACTCTTAGGCCATTATGGATTTCCAGAGTGATTTGGGTGGTAAGTTTATAATGTAGGGAAAGAGCAATGGACATTGTTTCAAGCTCTGGTTTGTCTGCATTAGCAAGTAAATTATGGGATTACTGAGTGTTCAGGATGTTATCGTCACCATGGATGCGTCCTCGGCATCCTCTGAGTCCATGGCCTCATCTGCTCCTGGTCAATTCATGGAAACATACATCAGGGAGATAAAGAAGAATATTAAGAATATGAATCGGTATTTGGGAAAGATAGATATAGAGGGAGGGCATTAGCTGGAAACAATTGACAGAGATATGGTTTCCTGAGGAAGGAATTTTCCCAGTCAATTTCTTGAACTAAAAATGCTTTGATAGCGATGTTGGTAGAATTGGAAATCAATTTCGAGAAGTTGGAATTGAAGGTGGTGAAGATGGAAGCAGCGAATTCCTTAGGTTCATCCTCTCATCATGGCGAGAAGCTAAATGATTCTCAGTCTGTTAGGAATTTGTTTTTGGTTTGCTTATTTCTGTGTTTGATATAATTATTAAATAGCGTGTAGCTAAAAGTCCTCTGGCTCTCTTTGATATACTATGCATAATATATAGGTAACAATCCAAACTCACAAATGATTGGCACTGTCTGAAATCTGTTTGCCACTTCCTTGAGGGCGCATATGTTAATTGTGGCTTTGTTTTTGTGGTTATACCACCTTATATATATATAAATCATAACTGTTTCTGTCTAAAAAAAACATATCTCCCTTGTAGTTTGATTCCATACATACATGACATTGTTTAACTCTCAAAACAATCTGATAAAGCAGACCCTTGACATTCCTATCAAAATTTTGGACATAATCTAAGAGATTTTATTCTCCATCATATATTAGGGTGTCTTCGAGATATTCTTCAACTCTTAGGAAACCAAATTTGAGAGAAATTACACTTTTAGAGAATTCCTGAGCCCTTGTATTATAGAACTTCTGCTTAAATCTTGGACTTTCTAGCACCATTGGTTAATAGCAATCACTTGTAAGTTTTATGAACCATTCATCCAATCAATTAGTACTTTGGAATCTCCAGAGATACTAAGATCTGATATTCCGAGCATAGTGGCAAATTTGAGAAGACCAAGAAGGATCAGAAGCCCATCCTTTGTATTGGAGCCTTGAACACCACCCATCCTTAGTTTAATTTAATGGTATTTATTGAGACCAAATGCCATACCACAACCACATTAGGAGTGGTTGGACGTGCCATCAAAGTAACCTTTGGCTCCAAAGACACTCAAACCAGGTGGATAGTGTTTTTTGTGTTTCCTTTTATTATTGGTGTCCACATAATCATTGAAGAGATTAATACCCCTAATCCCACATATAAAAGCATTTAGTATAAAATCCTGAAAAACAACATTGTTTCTCGAAATCCATAAAGACCAATATATAAAAATAATTAGCAGTTAAAAAGTATCACTACTGTGAAACCGATCTGTAAATGAAGCATCCAAATTCTTAGTACCCCAAAAACAAACTGAAGCGAAGATAAGATTTTGCAATGGTCCATACCTATTTGGAGAAATGACAGTTAACAAAAGGGTGAATACTTGTTTCTTCTTCATGTCTACAAATTGTGCCAAGTAATTTTTTTTCTATTTCTTATTAATACACGAGATCAATTCAATTTTTGTTTTGAAATACTTAGGAGGGGAAGAGGCCCAGAATTGGCTTGATAAACCTAGTGAAGAGAAGAACCTCATAGAAAGATCAAGAGGGTTGGCTATTCTTCTATGAACACCCTGAAGAGCATTGGAAGGGAAGGTGTGGCCTGAGGGACTAGGTAGCAGTGAAGGGAATACTTCCTTGTGTTGGGTGTGTAGGTATTGTGGATGCCAAGCTAGATATATCTTGTGGAGGTGACCATGGCTATGTGGTTGAGCTCACTAGCTTATCAATTCTACCTTTCCACTACCTTAGCAGCCTGATAAACCCAACTGTAGATTGACTTGGCTGAAATTTGATATTTATTTGGATATTTGTGAGCCTGTTGTTCCCAAGTTTATTGTGGAAATCATGCCCAGCTTGAGGTGGCAGTGGTGCTGAGAGATTGATGAGCACAATGGCCTATGGTTGGGTGGAACGTTGCAGCGACATAGCTAGTTGTGGGGCAACTCCTTTTCAACATAAGTATTTTCTTGTGTTAATTCTGCAATGTATTTGCTTTATGAATTATTATGAACATATGAATGTGTTGAATGAGATTTGCTTCCATTGTATATTCATGTATTATGCATATGTACATGATTTTATATTAAATGCATTTTGTTTATTATGTTCATGGGGATATATCCCCGGTTTGATAGACAACAGCAGTCAAGTAGTGTCCTCTCCATCTGCGAGATGAGGGGAGGGGACGTGACAGAAAGTCTAACCAGTATCCTTTAATTTGACAGGGGAGGCTGCTTATTATCTTATGATTTATTGCAAATTATCAATTCCAATGACACTTCTCTTGTCTTAGGGTAAGTCTAACAAGTATCCTATAATTTGACAGGGGAGGCTTATTATCTTATGATTTATTGCAAATTATTAGGTAACATGTGTTCATTCAAATTCAAATTCAAATTTTAGATAAAAATTTTAAAATCTTAAACTAACTTAAATATATATTTTACTCAAGAGATCAAATTTATTTTAAAATATAGCTAATTTTATGGTTGATAAATATAAAATCAAAATAAATTTAATGAAAACTTAGACTTATAAATTTATTTAACTTATGGCTTGTGATCCGAAAACAAGATCTTTGCTACTCTATGACATTAACATGAATTGCATCAAGAGCATGAATGAAGCTCACAAATCCATAAGAAGAGAACCAAAAAGCATAGACAATATGCACATAAAGACAACAAGTTGATAACGGAGTTCATCCAGGATGGACTACGTCTCCGGGCCTGCTTCTCAATAGGAGGGCCGATCTATAATCTCAGCACAAGGAAAAATACATGGCAATGATACAATGATACCTTGGCGACAATGCTCAGGAAGAGAATCTCTGCCCAAAACAAAACAAGATTGCTTCCAACAACTCCAAAGCCCAAAGACGGTGTAAAACGAGTATAAACACTCGTACCTTCCTCCTGCAGAGCTACGCAATCTCCCTTCTCTCCTTTAGCTACAAAGTCTCCACTCCAAAGCATGCTTGACAATGGAAAATGAGAGAGTTTATATAGGCTTGTATGGACTCCTCTCACATGATCCTCATGGTTTCTCAAGTTACACCAATTTTGCCTAAATAAGCATATGGTTACAACTCCATGTTTGGTTATCATGTGGTTGGGCTCTTTATTAACTAATAAACAAACATATTTTAAAAAATACCCTTTTAAGATGGCATATGGTTAAAACCATATACAAACCCACCTTTAAAACTTAACACAAAGTTTGTTAGGAAATATGTGGTGGCGCTCCAACCCACATATTTTAGGGGGCATATAATCCATTTTCAAAACCCACTTTTGTAACCATTCCCAAACAATAAAGTTTTTTTTTTTTTTTTAACCCACTTTAAAAGCCATAACAGAAGTTTTTAAAAGCACGTGTGGTAAAGCCGTAACCAATGTTTGTTAAGAGCACATGGTAAGGAGTGGGTGTGTCCCACTTGGTGGCTCCTCCATGTGTTAAGGTGCGTTGAAGGGAAGGTCGGTACCCCATGTTCCTTGCCGCGTCGAAAACTATGGGTCGGGGCTTGCCCCGGCCCCCTTTTTGCGCCATTAGAAACCTTTTCAAGCTTAAATAAAACAACCTTAACCACACATCCCAAGAATCCATGCAGCTTGAGTGGTTAAGTCGCTCTGAAACCTTCATTCCAGAGGTCACGGGGTCGAACCCCGACCCCGAACCCCGCGAAGGCCATAATCTTGCATCTGACCATTTTGGCCAATTCGGGCCTGCCACGTGGCAGGCACTGATTGGTCCAACTCATTGGCCAATTGTCTGAGTCATCTACCATGTCGTTGAGCTGTACTGCCACATCGCCATCCGTATGCCCAGTTAGCAGTATGCCATCTCAGATTCGTACTGCCACGTGTCACCATGTGATTGGTCCGTATTGTGCGGATGCCACATGTCATCCTCTGAGTGGTGCCATGTGTCATCTTTTGGTTGGTCTGTACACCTTCCATGTCATCTTTCCTGTACCGTATGGATGCCACGTGTCACCCTGTCAGTGATGCCACATGGCACCTCTTTTTGCCAATTTTGCCTGTTGACCTTATAAAACAGAACGCGATAACTTTCTCATATGGAGTCCGTTTGAGGTGAAATGAACGCCGTTGGAATTGTATTGACAAGCCCTTCAATTTGGTGCTAGTTTTACTGAGATTGGAGGACTTAAAATTTTTTTCCTTCTTGGATCCTCTTGGATCATTCCTCCCGACTCAGAAGCTTTTGGCCTCCAAAATCCTTTACTAATCAACAGATAGGTGAGGGAATTGCTCCCTCACTTTCTACTTCTTGATCCACTTGGCTTTGCTTGGATGAGTGCCTCTGATGCCCACTCAAAGATACTCAACATCACCTCTGCGAGAAGTCCTTGTCCTTCTATCCAAGATGACATCTTCCTTTAGCTCATCCATGTACTCAGGAGCAAATTCATCAACTGATGGAAATGAGACATTCTCCCTTTCATCCATGATCATGGGAGGCTCATAGAGTTTTAATTTCTCCACATTCACCACTGAGTAGATCTGCATGTATGGCGGTAGCTCTAAGCGAAAAGCATTCGTCCCAATATTCTCCAAGATGGTGAAGGGACCATATCTAATGGGATTGAGCTTCTTGCCTTCTCCTTTCATCCTCTCCTTGCTGATGTGAAGCCACACTTGATCTCCCACCTGAAATTGATGATCAAATCTATGCTTGTCATGGCGAGCGTTGTATTGGGCTTGACTCTTCTCCAACTGCTCTTGCACTGTTTGATGTACCTGTTGAACTCTCTGAATGAACCTGCGGGCTTTGTCTTCATCCTTGGAAGCGCTTGAATCAAACTCTCTCCCATAAGTCAAGTCCAATGGAGTCTTTGGAAAGTACCCAAAGCATGTCTCAAATGGCGATCTCTGAGTTGAAGAGTGCATAGCCCTGTTGTAGGCATGTTGCACATATTGGATCTGTTCATCCCATAACTTAGGATGCTTGTTGCAATAGACTCGAAGCAAATGGACAACTGTCCTATTGACTACCTCTGTCTATCCGTCGATCTGTGGATGGAAAGCAATGCTCCTCTTCAGCTTGGTGTCCATCATACACCATAACTTTGTCCAAAACTCTCCAAGGAATCGGGAGTCCTGATTTGAGATAATGGACATATGGAGTCCAAAGTGAACCCATACATGCTGAAAGAAAAGAGAAGCAGCCTACTCTGCAGTGACCTGCTTTTTACATGGCATAAGAATACACATCTTGCTAAACCTATCCATGACCACATACAAGTAGTCTTGACCCCTCCTAGACATAGGCAAACCCCCCACAAAATCCATGGAAATGATTTCCCAAGGATGGGAAGGAACTGGAAGTGGTGAGTACAACCCCAATTTTATATTAGTGGGATTACAAGTAGAGCACATCACACACCCTTTTACATACTTTGTTACAATGTCTTTCATGCGAGGCCAATACACAAGTCTTTGCAAATGAGCCAAAGTCTTACCTACCCCAAAATGCCCTGATATAAGAGAAGTATGATCTTCTCGTATTACATGGACTCTTTCACTGATAGGAACACATAGCTTTCCCAAATGATAGAGCAAATTTCCCCGCAAATAGTAGTCTTCCACCTGTGTGCCATTGGTTAGCTTCTCATAAATCTCCTTGAAATCATCATCAGTAGCATACTGCTCAATATAAATTTCATGGGATAAAGAAGCATTTTTCAAGACAATAGATGCAACAATAGGAGGTCTAGAAAGCATATCTGCCACTTTGTTACCGGTACCCTTCTTGTACTTGATAATTGCGGACAACCTATACATGCCCACATTAGGGAGAGGGGCATCCTGTTGGAGATGAATCTCCCTTTTGGGAGGCAAACCTGTAGGTTCCTGAAATATTTCATCATAGTTAGCCACAATATCAATCATATCCTTTTTATGAGAAGGATCACAACCTTTGAAAGCATCGGATGCCTCAACATATTTTGCTCTCACAACCATGAGCATGTATCTCTTATTAGTGTTGATGAGTCTCTTCATTTGTCCTGCACTAACAAGAGAGGTGTTATCCTTCATACTGTGAGCTCTCACGATGTACTCCACCCCATTTTTGGTGAGATGGTACTCGTTCTCATGATGAAAGAATACTTCTTTTCGATCATACAAGTATGGGCTTCCCAATACGATACTGCAGATGTCAAGAGGAACAACATCTAAGTCCACCTCATCGATCAACTTTGAAGAAATTACAAACCTTAACCTGCATTGCTTAGTCACCTATAGCTTAGCATTATCACATACCCATCCAAGAGGATAAGGCTTGGGGTGAGGTTTAGTCTGTATGCCCAACTTCTTAACAACTGATTCTGAGATCAAATTTACTTGAGAACCCAGATCAAATAATGTTTCAATCTTTGTATGCTTAGACAAAACTCTGATGTGAAAGAACTCACTTCTTCTTTTATCATTTTCTTTAGAAACATGAGTAGAACTTGAACCAGTATGAGGAGTTTTGTTACCTTGCATTCCCACAGCTGTAATCATGGTTTCGTCACCTGAGTCGGAACCCAAATCTCGTTGCGCTGTTGCAACGATCTTTTTCTTCTTTTTGCTTCCATAATGCTTTGGCCTCTGTTCAGGATGCAACTTCCAACAACTTTCTTCATAATGCCCATTAGTGTCGCAATGGTTGCAATGGAGCTTTCCTCCTTCCTTCTTGCTCTTGTCTTTTTTCTTGAACTTGTGGTTGTTGTTGTGCTTGAAAGGCTCCTTCTGATGGTCTTCTTGCAAATGATTCCCCCTGCTCTTAAGATGAGTAGCCTGAACAATTGCTTCATCCACACTAGTAGGATTCAACAACAACAAAGTATGGCATAGATAATGATGAAGAGCACCAATGTACTTCAAAAGAGTGTTAGGAGAATCTAAAGAAATTTTCAACTCTAGAGCTTTCTTTCTAAATTCTTCAGTAAAATTCTGAACACTCTGACCCTTGCCTTGTCTAAAACTTTGCCAATCCATCATAGCCTTTTGAACATAACCCAACAGATAAAATTGCTTACGTAAAGCAGAAATGAAAGCAGACCACGATGAGAGAAGATTACCCACTTGTTTGCTACCTTGTTGAAGCTTGCTTTCCCACCATACAAGTGCGGTGCCTGTCAACCAAAGTGAAGCCAACTGAATCTTCACATCTTATTCTTTGATCTGCTAGACTCGGCAATAGACCTCAATTTTCCTTATCCAATTGTTTAATTTCTCTGCATTAGCTTCCCCATTGAACATGGGCAAATCAAATTTCACATTGAGCTTCAATAAGGGCTTCTTTTGAGGCTCTTCGTGAGGAACCTTGGAATGCTGAGAATGAGATGAGGAAGAAGCACTTGAACTTGTGCTCGAAGCTGAAGGTGAAGAGGGAGGCTCAGGATGCTCTTCGCCACCTCCTCCTTGGTTAACTGAAGCGTTGCCTTCGTCATTCACTTCTTTGTCTTCCTTCTTTACTTCACTGCCTTTTCTTTCTTTTGCCATGCATTCTTCATAGTCTGCAAACAACTTGTCTACCTTGTCGGCCATCATGTAGAAGACCTTGTGAAAGTTTGCCTCCATCTCGGTGCGGGCATCATTAGCTTCCATCTTTTTCCTTCGGTGTGCACGTCCGATCTCGGAATTGTAAGGCTCTAATGTACCCTCACCAGCTTGCAGTTTAGCCCTTGTGAGCATCCACACTCACAATCCAACGTCAAATAGTCCTGCTCTGATACCACATGATCCGAAAACAAGATCTTTTCTACTCTATGACGTTAACATGAATTGCATAAAGAGCATGAATGAAGCTCACAAATCCATAAGAAGAGAACCAAACAGCATAGACAATACGCACATAAAGGCAACAAGTTGATAATGGAGTTCGTCCAGGATGGACTACGTCTTCGTGCCTGCTTCTCAATAGGAGGGCCGATCTATAATCTCAGCATAAGGCAAAATACATGGCAATGATACAATGATACCTTGGTGAGAATGGTCAGGAAGAGAACCGCTGCCCAAAACACAACAAGATTTCTTCCAGCAACTCCGAAGCTTGAAGACGGTGTAAAACGAGTATAAACACTCGTACCTTCCTCCTGCAGAGCTACGCAATCTCCCTTCTCTCCTTTAGCTACAAAGTCTCAACTCCAAAGCATGCTTGACAATGGAAATAAGAGAGTTTATATAGGCTTGTATGGACTCCTCTCACATGATCCTCATGGTTTCTCAAGTTACAACAATTTTGCCTAAATAGGCATATGGTTACAACTCCATGTTTGGTTATCATGTAGTTGGGCTCTTTATTAACTAATAAACAAACATATTTTAAAAAATACCCTTTTAAGATGGCATATGGTTAAAACCATATACAAACCCACCTTTAAAACTTAACCCAAAGTTTGTTAGGAAATATGTGGTGGCGCTCCAACCCACATATTTTAGGTGGCATATAATCCGTTTGCAAAACCCACTTTTGTAACCATTCCTAAACAATAAAGTTTTTTTTTTTTAACCCACTTTAAAAGCCATAACAAAAGTTTTTAAAAGCATGTGTGGTAAAGCCGTAACCAAAGTTTGTTAAGAGCACATGGTAAGGAGTGGGTGTGTCCCACTTGGTGGCTCCTCCATGTGTTAAGGTGCGTTGAAGGGAAGTTCGGTACCCCATGTTCCTTGCCGCGTCGAAAAATATGGGTCGGGGCTTGCCCCGGCCTCCTTTTTGCACCATTAGAAACCTTTTCGTCCCCCTTTTTGCGCCATTAGAAACCTTTTCAAGCTTAAATAAAACAACCTTAACCACACATCCCAATAATCCATGCAGCTTGAGTGGTTAAGTCGCTCAACCTTCATTCTAGAGATCACGGGGTCGAACCCCGACCCCGAACCCCGCAGAGGCCATAATATTGCATATGACTATTTTGGCCAATTCGGGCCTGCCACGTGGCAGGAACCGATTGGTCCAACTCATCGGCCAATTGTTTGAGTCATCTGCCATGTCATTGAGCCATACTGCCATGTCGCCATCCGTATGCCTAGTCAGCAGTATGCCAGCTCGGATCTATACTGCCACGTGTCACCTTGTGATTGGTCCGTATTGTGCAGATGCCACATGTCATCCTCTGAGTGGTGCCATGTGTCATATTTTAGTTGGTCTGTACACCTGCCATGTCATCTTGTTCGTACCGTATGGATGACAAGTGTCACCCTATCAGTGGTGCCACGTGGCACCTCTTTTTGCCAATTTTGCCTGTTGACCTTATAGAACAGAACGCGATAACTTTCTCATACAGAGTCCGTTTGAGGTGAAACGAATGCCGTTGGAATCATCTCGATGAGCCCTTAAATCTGGTGCTGGTTTTGCTGAGATTGGAGGACTTAAATTTTTTTTCCTTCTTGGATCCTCCTGGATCAGCTTGTGAACATTGATAGGACAAAAATTAAGTGCTATGAACAAGTTATATGTGATCTAGTGCTCGTTATCCATACCTTCGCTACCAGTTATCCATGAATAAATATCCATGATTTTTTATATTTTTTTATAATTGTTTATTTCAAATTTAGAATAACGCCCATAAAATCAAAATCAATCTAGAAAGTATATTTATCACATTTTAATACAATCTAAGATGTAATTTTTGTAATGCATCTACATTTTCTTCAAAAATGCTTAAATGGACAAACACATGGTCTTCCTAAGATTCAAAATAATAGAGAAAGAAGAATATGAAATATAATTGACAAAGAACACTACAATAGATCTTTTATTGAATGTATTAAATAGTATAGATTGGACCGTTTACTGTTGATAACTGAAAAAACTGAACAAATTAGTTTCAAACTATCTACAAACTACACATCTAATACATGCGATTAATTATTTATTTCTAACACTCCCTCTTAATATCTAGGTTTACATTATTAACTATGCCTAGAATTTAACGTTGATATTGAAAAAATCTCTTCCCAAAGGCTTGGAGAAGATATCGGCTAGTTGTTCTTTTGAACCACAAAACTTGAGAGAAATGTCACCATATTTGACAAGTTCATGAATGAAGTGAAATTTGGTGTCAATATGTTTGCTTTTATGATGAAATACATTATTCTTTGACAAGAAAATGGAAGACTTATTATTACAAAAAATCAAAACATGTGCTTTTGTTGTATATCCAAAATCCATCAAAAGTCTTTTAAGCCAAACGGCATGACATGCTGCCATTGTTGCTGCTATGTATTATGCTTCTACAGATGTAACACACCTAGAACTGAAAATAAAGATTTATTATTTATTTCAGAACACATTATGTTAAATTTATTGTAAAGTTTTATGCCCAAGTTGGTCAAAGATGACTGCAATTAAAGAATTATTTGTTTTAATAATTAAATAGAAGAGATGCATATGAAAGGGAGACTGTTGAATGAGTGTTTACTAACCCATTAGGATGAATGATCAGCTGTAGAAGGCTGGTTGACAAGTGGCAGCACTAGCATTTCATTTTATAGCTGTTACAAGAAGCATAATCCCTAAAAATATGGTCATGTTCCTTAAGAGGGGGAACTGAGCTGGTGGCTCATTTAATTCCAAAACTGAACCAAAGACCTAGGGAATCTTATAAATACCATCAAATTGAGCAGGAGGCTCACCACTCATTTTGTTTCAAGTGAATGTCCCTTATGATTGTTGCAAACTGAAAAGTTAGGGACACAAGGAATTTGATGAAGGGATAGCTAAAGTGAAACTGCTGAGTTAAGTCTGCTACTGAGTGCTAAGTGATAGCAAGTTCCCATGTAGGCTATTTTTCAGTGATCTTCATCCTAGTGGTTTAGTGAACAGGCTTAGGGGTCCTATGCCAGTAATCTTGGCTGCTTCAGGAGAAGGTTGGGTGGAATAGCCTCCTTTGGGTGTTTATCCCCCTCTTCATATTATCCAGGTTATAATTTCCATTTAATTCTAAGTCTGTACTTTTATTTGGAAATATGCTCAGTAGCTGTAAGTTGGATGATTGGTTAGGGTATGAATTTAATTTCTGAAAGATGTTTGGAAACTGTTCGATTTATTCAAAGTTAAGATTTAAATTTACTATTCTGGTTATACTGTTAAGAACATCTTTTAATTGATGTTTTCCATTTCGCTTATATTTTGAGTATAGTAATTCTATTATATTTATCTCAATTTATCTTACTGCTATTATCCATAGTAATGCTGTTAGTGTAGGTCTTAAAAGAAAACAACACCTCTATCCAGAAAATGCTAGGAAACTATGACAAAGTTATTATAAATGATAAAGTATTTACTGAATGACCTTAATAAGGATAAGTACTTAGAGAGTTTCATAATCTATTTACATATCTCTCTTATTAATAACCATTACTTTTTGATTTAAAAATATAGATTGAAACTATACATATAATGTATAAATCATAAGTCTTATAAAAAATAACATAGAAACATCGAAATAATATTATAATCTAAAACACGAGGTTTAGGCTTAATAGCCGTGTATAGTATAGTTATGATTCTATCCGTATTATAGCAGAGTTTATGCCTCTTGGTCTAAATCTTAGCTACCTTCAAATTAAACAATGTTATTGAGATAGAATGTAAAAATAAAACCTATAGTATTATCATATTATGTCTCCAATACATTGAAATATGTAATCAAACCCTAGATGTAGTACGATAAAAAAAATTAAAAAAAAATTAAAGTAATGACTGAGCTAGATCGTTTTCGGGTAAGGGTTATTTTCCAGAATGAAGGCAACATGGCGAGGCTCTTGTAAAAAATTTAAGGATAAATACCGAATCAAGATTATCGACAGGCCGTAGCACTAGTTACAGGCTACAGGTCGAATTGGTATTGTCATATGCAAGCTATTTACTTACATAAGAAAATTATACTGCCTTAAGGCTTATTTCTTTTCACTATAACTTTGCATATTACATCTAACAACTTGAATATTTACAAAAATAAAATATATGGTACCATGCCAAGACAAAAATAGAGTAACGACCTTACAGTATCTCTCCAAGAACAACAAGAAACTATGTAAAAACCTCAAAAGGATCGTATTGGCTTCACCTTTACAACAAACTACATAAGTAATTTTTACACAAACAAAATTTTCACTTAGCTAAAAACCCTAGTGGGTTGTCATTAAATAAAAAAAACTTAAATCCTTTTAGGAATTTTTGTAAGACAACGATATTAGTTGATAGAAGCTCTACGACCATCTCATAAACCCAATATGGTAGAGTAAAGTCCTCACAACCACAACTTTAGTTCTTTAAAATACAAACTATAAATTCAAGTCTTCCAATGTAAGCCCTCACGGGTCTTTATAGACTATAAAAACCAATCGCTTGATTTAGTAAAACATTAAGAATCATTGACAATGGCTTACAACCCTTCTTCTCAAACAAGCACGACAAGATAAGGGCCGATGACTACACTATTTTATAAATTATTTAAAACTGTGGAAAACGCCGGGTAGAACTGATAATCCAAAATAAATAACATCTTTTGTAAACATTGCACAGAGTCGTAATGTTTTTTTTAAACAAAACGAAAATACAATACTACTGGTATAAACAAGGCGTTATATAAATCCCTTACGGGTTCTTGCAGAACTTTAACATTATCAAAATGACATAGTTACAATGTAAATGAAAATGGAGGAGGTGGCATAGTTTAGATGTCTCCACAATAAAGGGTTATCCCTTACAGTTTAACTACAAATGGCCCCACAACTACCAAATATATCATTATCACCTTCATGCTTGAAAACGCAGAGAGGGATTATAGAATGTCATGTAAAACACAGAGTAAGCCACGACCTCAGAACTAAGGGAAGGTAAGATTTAGGTCTTACCTGAACCGAACCCTTATCTTCTTTGTAAACTAGTTTACACAACATTGCTCCACGAAGGAAACTCCTGCACAAGAACCATTACGGTGGTGAAAATCATAAAAGGTTAAAATTATTATTTTTTACTGAAGAAGGAACAATCAAAATGAAATCTCTTACCTTCTAGTGTAAACTAACAAGGTCAGCTTGAAAGCAAGAATCCATTTCTCAGAGCCACGCAAAACGTTAGCAAGTTGTAGTGAAGAAGGAAGAAGGTGGAGTATTTGAGCATCTCCGCTCCTCCATCTTGGAACCACCAGTAAATTAGTTAATAGAAAAAAAAAACCTAGCATTGCTCCACAGAGGAAAAAACAGAAAAGACAAAGCTTATAGGAGAAGTTCCCATGGTTTTTGAAATGCCATTAAATCCTTAGGGTTTTGCCTTAAACGTATTGGTCACTAGGTGGTGTAGTAAAGGCCTCCACATGGCTTGCATGTGAAAGTAATCAATTCACCACTCGTACACATCACTTGATAGTTCATAAGTCAACCTTCACTACCGACGATAACCTTTTTGCACTATTGTAAAGTGCCATGCAATAACATAACGTTTTAAACCACAAAATAACATACTTTATGAGTGTTTAGACAAATATCAGTGTTACAGGTGAAAAAGGATGTAAGAAAAAGTTGTAAAGTCTTTGCTGTACACATAATAAATAATGAACAATTTGGAAAAGAAGATAATCCAGGATTCGATGATATTCCAATCCTACAAGATTTATCGGATGTCTTCCTAGAAGAGATCCCAAGATTACCTCCAAAGAGATCCGTATTTTACAATCGAATTAGTACTAGGAGTGGTACCAAATTCGAAGGATCCTTATCGAATGAACATATTGGAACTGAATGAATTAAAATTATAATTACAAGAATTAATAGATAAAACTTATGTAAGACCAAGTGTATCCCCTTGGGGAGAGCCGATCATTTTCATTAAAAAGAAAGACGATACATTACGTATATGTATAGACTACCTTCAATTGAATAAAATGACAATTAAAAATAGGTATCCTCTACCTCGCATTGATGATCTGTTTGATCAGATACGCGGAGCGATGATATTTTCAAAAATATACTTGAGATCTGGATATCATTAATTCAGAACTAAAGACGAAGATATATTTAAGACTGCGTACAGAACTAGATACAGGCACTATGAGTTTGTGGTTATGCCCTTTGGTATAACTAACACTCCAACAACTTTCATGTGCTTAAAGAACATTGTCCTAAGTAGATACTTACACAAATCTGTAGTCATCTTTATAGATGACATATTAATTTATTCTAAAATGAAATAAAAACACGACGAACACTTGCAGATAATACTACAAGTTTTAAGAGAACATCAACTATATGTTAAGTTCAGTAAATGTGAATTTTATAAAGATAAGATACAATATCTAGGGCACATAATATCCGAAGAAGGGATATCGGTAGACCCGGATAAAATAAAAGCAATAATTGATTGGCATGTTCCCAAGGATGTAACCGATGTACGATCCTTTATGGGAATAACATGTTATTACATAAAATTAATAGAAGGATTTTCGAAAATTGCAAATCCTATAACATCATTATAGAAAAAGGGCAAGAAATTTGTCTTGGCTAAAAAATGTGAAGAAAGTTTCAATAAATTAAAAAGATTATTAACCACTGCACCCATTCTAAAAATAGCAGATCCAGACAAAGATTTCGTCGTATGCACTGATGCATGCAACGAAGGTTTGGGTGGAGTACTGACACAAGAAGGTCATGTAATTGCGTATGTATTGAGGAAGTTAAAAACAAACGAAAATAATTATGCAAATTATGACCTAGAGTTGTCTGCGATAATCCATGCTTTAAAAATGTGGCGCCATCATGTAATAGGTAAAATATTTTTGCTAATGTCTGATAACACAAGCCTAAAATATCTGTTTGATCAACAAAATCTAAACGCAAGGCAAGCTACATGGTTATATTTCCTTAGCGAGTATGATTTTGAAATCAAACACATTAAAGGGAAAGAAAATAAAGTGGTTGATGCCTTAAGCAGAAATGCAATAACAAGTTTTGTAGTTTCCATTAGCAGCTATACAACCGAATTAGAGGATAAATTGGAAGAAGGAATAAAACTGGACACATAATACCAGAGTTTAAAAGAAAAAGTAACCTAGAATGTTTCTAAAAATATAAATACAGATTACAGTTTAAATGAAAGAGGCTTAATGCTGTATAAAACCAGACTTTATGTGCCTAACATACTGGAAGTTAAATTGCTGATTTTGAATGAAATACACAAAAGTTCGTATTCCAGACATCCAGGGTATCAAATGATGATAACAATGCTGAGAAAAGAGTATTTTTGGCCAAATATGAAAAATGAAGTTGCTAAATTTATAGCTAGGTGTATAGAATGTCAGCAAGTTAAAGCTAAACATCAACACCTAGCAGGTCTTTTACAACCATTACGAATTCCAATTTGTAAATGGGAAGTCACCAGTCTTGATTTTATAACCAGCTTACCTAAAACCTAGAAACAAAATCATTCAATAATGGTAGTTGTGGACAAAATAAGTAAGGCAACACACTTTATACCTGTTAAAACAACTCATAAAGTTGCTAACATTGCTAACATTTTCATTAAATAAGTATTTCGCTTGCATAGAATTCTGAAGGTTATAATTTCAGATAGAGACTCTAAATTTACTGGTGATTTTTGGAAATATTTATTTAAAGGACTAGATACTAAATTGAATTGAAGTATTGCTTATCATCCGCAAACTGATGGACAAACAGAAAGAGTCAATCAAGTACTAGAAGACATGTTACGAATGTATGTTAGAGATTATCATAAGAAGTGGGAAGATTATTTGCACTTAGTTGAATTTGAATATATAACCACTATCAAGCTTCAACAAAGCTTAGTCCTTTTGAAATATTATATGGTAGAAAATGTAACACTCCTATTACATGGAGTAATACAATGGATAGATTATTGTTAGGACCTGAATTGTTAAAAGAACTGGAACTAACAGTGAAACAGGTACAAAGCAATTTGAAAACTGCTCAAGACAGACAAAAGAGTCATGCCAACATTAAAAGAACTCCGAAGGAATTCCAAGTAGGTGAGCATGTATTTGTTAAGGTAAAACCCAGAAATAGCTCCTTTAAACTAGGGAGCTGTGCTAAATTAACACTCAGATATTGCAGACCATTCGAAATATTAGCAAGAGTGGGGATAGTAGCATATCAGTTAGCTCTTCCACCTAATCTTAGAATGTATATTGTCTTTCATATTTCTATTTTGAAAAATTATATACACAATGCTACTCATGTGATCGACTAGAATGTGATTCAGGTAGAGACTGAAGGATATTTTCAGGTGGAACCAGACTGTATTATTGATAAGAGGGAAATTTTTCTTTGGAATCACACCATTGGACATGTAAAGGTGCAATGGAAACACCTCAGTCTAGATGAATAAACCTGAGAATTGGAGAGAAATATGCGGGTGGCATATCCGTCTTTGTTCCAAGAAGACTCAAAATAAATTAAGCAACATCAAGGATGATGTTGAGCTTAAGGGGGGTGTTTGTAACACACCTAGAACTGAAAAATAAATATTTATTATTTATTTCAGAAAACATTATGTTAAATTTATTGTAAAGTTTTATGACCAAGTTGGTCAAGGATGACTGTAATTGAAGGATTATTTATTTTAATAATTAAATAGAAGATATTCCTATCCAAGGGAGACTATTGAATGAGTGTTCACTGACCCACTAAGAGGAATGAGCAGTTGTAGAAGGCTGGTTCACAAGTGGCGGCACTAACATTTCATTTTCTAGCTGTTGTAGGAAGCATAATCTCTAAAAATGTGGTCAAACTCCCTAAGAGAAGGAACTAAGCTAGTGGCTTATTTACTCCCAAAACTGACTCAAAGACCTAGAAAATCTTATAAATACCATCAAATTGAGTAGGAGGCTCACTACTCATTCTGTTTCAAGTGAATACCTCTTGTGATTGCTGCAAACTAAAAAGTTAGGCACGCAAGGAATTTGATGAGGGGACAACTAAAGTGAAACTACTAAGTGCTAAGTGACAGAAATTTGCTGTGTGGGTTATTTTTCAGTGATCTTTGTCCTAGTGGTCCAATGAACAAGCTCAAGGGTCCTAGGAAAGTAATCTTGGCTGCTTCAGGAGAAGGTTGGGTGGAACAGTATCCTTTGGGTGTTTGTCCCCTTCTGCATATTATCCAGGTTCTAATTGTCATTTAATTTTATGTCTGTACTTTTATTTGGAAATATGCTTAGTAGTTGTAAGTGGATGATTGGTTAGGGTATGAATTTTATTTTTAAAAGCTGTTTGGAAACTGTTCGATTTATTGAAAGTTAAGATTTAAATTTATTATTCTGGTTATGTTGTTAAGAACACATTTTAATAGATGTTTTCCTTTTCTCTTGTATTTTGAGTATAGTACTTCTATTATATTTATCTCAATTTATCTTACTGCTATTATCCATAGTAATGGTGTTAGTCTAGGTCTTAAAAGAAAAAAACACTGTTATTCAAAAAATGCCAGGAAACTATGACAGAGAAATTATAAATTATATAATATTTACTGAATGACCTTAATAAGGCTAACTACTTAGAGAGTTTCATAATCTATTTACATATCTCTCTTATTAATAACCATTACATTCCGGTTAAAAATACAGATTGAAACTATACATATAGTGTATAAATCATAAGTCTTATAAAAAATAACATAGAAACATAGAAATAATATTATAATATAAAACACAAGGTTTAGGCTTAAGATCCATGTATAATATAGTTATGGTTCTCTCCATATTATAGAAGAGTTTATGCCAGTTGGTCTAAATCCTAGCTACTGCCAGATTAAACAATGTTATTGAGATAGAATGTAAAAATAAAATTAAAAAAAAAATCTAAAGTAATGACTGAGCTAGATCATTTTTTGGTAAGGGTTCTTTTCGAGAATGAAGGAGACATCGCTGGGATCTTGTAAAATTTTTAAGGCTAAATACCAAATCAAGATTATCGATAGTCCTTAGCACTAGTTACAGGCTATAAGCCGAATTAGTATTGTCATCTACAAGCTATTTACTTACATAGAAAATTATACAGCCTTAGGGCTTATTTCTTTTCACTATAATTTTGTATATTACATCTAACAACTTGAATCTTTACAAACAGAAAATATATGGTCCTGTGCCAAGACAGAAATAGAGTGACGACCTTACAGTCTCTCTCCAAGAAAAACAAGAAGCTAAGTAAAAACCTCAAAAGGATTGCATCGGCTTCACCTTTACAACAAACTACATAAGTACTTAAAAAAAAAAAATAGTGAGCAAAAAACCCTAGCGGGCTATCTTTAAATAACAAAACTTAAATCCTTTAAGGAATTTTTGCAAAACAACGATATCAGTTGACAGAAGCTCTATGGCTAGCTTATAAACCCAATATGGTAGGGTAAAGGCCTCATGACCACAACTTTAGTTCTTTAAAATACAAACTGTAAATTCAAGTTAAGATTCAAGTCTCCCAATGTAAGCCCTCATAGGTCTTTTTAGACTATAAAAACCATTCGCTTGATTTAGTAAAACATTAAGAATCACTGACAGTGGCTTACAACCATTCTTCTCAAACAAGCATGATAGGCTAAGAGCCGATGACTACACTATTTTATAACTTATTAAAAACTGTGTAAAACGACAGGTAGAACTGATAATCCAAAATAAAGAACATCTTTTGTAAACATTGTACAGAGCGGTAATGTTTTTTTTTAAACAAAACGAAAATACAATACTGCTGGTATAAACATGGCGTTGTATAAATACCTCACGGGTTCTTGCAGAATTTTAACATTATCAAAATGACATAGTTACATCGTAAATACAAATGGCGGAGGTGGCATAGTCTATATGACTCCACAACAAAGGGTTATCCCTTACAGTTTAACTACAAATGACCTCACGAATACCAAAGATAACATTATCACCATCATGCTTAAAAATGAAGAGAGGGATTGCGAGAACGTCATAGAAAATGCAGAGGAAGCCACAGTCTCAAAACTAAGGGAAGGCAATATTTATGTCTTACCCGAACCGAACCCTTGTCTTCTTTGCGAACTAGTTTACACAACGTTGCTCCATGAAAGGAACTCCTGCACAAGAACCATTACGGTGGTTAAAATTAGAAAAGTTTAAACTTATTATTATTTACTGAAGAAGGAGAATCAAAACTAAATCTATTACCTTTTGGTGTAAATTAACAAGGCTGGCTTGAAAGCAAGAATCCCTTTCTCAGAGCCACACAAAACGTTATCAGGTTGCAATGAAGAAGGAAGAAGGTGGAGTATTTGAGCATCTCAGCTCTTCCATCTTGGAACCACCAGTAAATTAGCTAACAGACCAAACAAAAACCCAGCAACGCTCCACAGATAAAAAACCAGAAAAGATGAAGCTTCTAGGACAAGTTGCCGTGATTTTCGAAATGCCATTAAATGCTTATGGATTTTCCTAAAACGTATTGGTCTCCAGCTGGTGTAGTAAATGCCTCCACATGGCCTGCATGTGGAAGTAATCAATTCACTGCTCATACACATCACTTGATAGTACATATGTCAACCTTCGCTACCAACGAGATCCTTTTTGCGCTAATGTAAAGTGCCATGCAATAACACAACATTTTAAACCATAGCATAACATAATTTATGAGTGTTTAGGTGAAAATTAATAATAGTTGTTACACATAAATCTCATCACCATCATGTGTTAAGGCCCAAAACATCAGAAATTGCACTCAATTCCCAAACTGTGATGTTGGACATTGACCCAAACTCCTATTTCTCATATTTAATTCCACCTTCGCCTCTACTTTTATGCAATAAGAGTTACCCTCTTCACTAATTCCTATTGTCTCTTGACAATAAGCGATGCCATCGCCTTTTTTTTTTTGAAAAAAAAGTGGTTCCACCTTGGTAATGCTTTGTCTACATTCTGAAAGAGCGGTGCTTGAGTTTTAAAGAGAAAAAGAGGAGATCCATGAAGCTTCTCAAAGGTAGACTTCATGGCACCCTCATCCCTACTCTTATGGACCACCTGGAATTGAGATCCCCCCTATTAGGATCTCCCTTCCACCTCATCGACCTTTTCCTCAACCATCTCTATCCTCCCAAGGCCTATAAAACCTGACTCATCCCCCATGGGAAGAGAGAGAAAAGTTATGCTCCTCCACTGAGATCTGTCCAAATATATGTTGAGAATAGTGAATGCAAGTTGGAGCTTTGAGGACAAGACATAACATGTGAAGGAGCATCACAACACTAAGGAAAATGGTTGTAATCTCTCTTCTTCATTTCAATGCAAAGATGGTTCCTTTCCCATAGAATGTATTATGTTGCAATCATTCATTTTATTATTGGATTCCTTAGTCACTAATATAGAACTGTAGATCATTTTCTAGTACTTTTGATCTTGCTTGTTGTTTGATGTGTTCGTTGCAGGTATCTCTGTGGAGATTCAACACCATAGAAGACAACTACATCATACTATAGGACAACTAAAGGACTCATTCCAGATATCTACAAGCTCTAGGGGAAGTTTTCCATCCTTGTTATCACTCCTTTGTTCTATATTTAAACCATTCAGACCTAGGGAAACAACTCTTGTCAGCAACATGTGAGAATTTCCAACAACAAATCTGGCGACCATACTGGGGAATACATTCAGCACATTTGATCTTTCTTGGTTTTCAAATTCTTGTATGTAATCCAAACTCCAACCTTTTAGTGATCAGATCTACTAGTTTTCTAATGATATTTTGGTTCATTTTAACCATATATGCTTAGATTTGAAATACATCTTCTTTCTATACTTAATTTTCCTATGATTTGAAGCCAGTTTTTCAACACTTAACTTTCTCTTTTTCACTACCTTTTTGTTTTGACATATACAGGAGTCACCGCGCATTCAGTGAGGACAATAGGCAGTGCCACCATGCTTTCTTAGTAGACTTAAGGCGGTGCCACTGCTCTATCATAGTGGACAAAAGGTAGTGCCCAGGTGGTAACTCTCTCTCACCAACCTTGTGACAAGCGGTGACGGGTAGGGTTTTGATACCCCTGTGATTTCAAAGCTTAGTTAGATTTTCTTTATGTTCTGAGTGTTTTTAGGGCTTCACTTTTGAGTTATGGACTATTAAATTAAAAATTGGAAAGTTGTAAAGGCTTATTTTGTTTTGGTTCAAAGAGCTAGGTTGCTTCCATCTATTTAGTTGCTTGAATGCTTGGGTTTGATTTTTGAAAAGAGTGCTTGGAAGTTAGTATAGTTAGATCTCTTTTTACTATATGATCAACAGGAAAGGAAGCTCTGCTTTTTGCTTTTGATTCGAAGAAAATTTGAGATTTGATCATAGTTGTATTTGAAGATGAACTGCTGGATCCTTGATTAGCTTCAGAAAATTTCAGGCATCCATGTTCTTCTTTTTTCCTTTACATGCTCTTATCTCGTCAAAAAAATATATCATAGTTATGAGTTAGATCTTTTCATTTTTTGAAGAATGGTAAAAATTGCTTCGTGTGCCAATTAGTTGTAGTGTCTTTCTTTTTGGAAAAAGAGATCTCACTTCATTCTTGCTTTCAAGATTAGTTTAGAAGTTTGTTGCTTGTTTTCATTTTTGAAAGATAGTTCAGTGTGATTGTTTGGGATTTATTTGCTTAAGAAACGGAATTGAACCACTCTCTCCCTCATCTAAGTAGGGTATACTTCAAACGATAAAGTGAAAAACTTGCACATTCATATTGCATGGTTTTACTTTTTCTGTCCACACATCATGCATTCACCTAATTATTCAAGATAAAATTAACGTTAGCTATAGGTTAAAATTTTTTAGTAACTTGAGTGATAGGATAGAGACGTGTTCCTATGTCTTAAAACATAGGAGTTGTCATTCTATTTCCTGCACTACATCCCAGGAATTGTGTGGTTCTTCCACGTACCATCGGTATATCGAACGACCTTTCATGTACCCTTGAGGTATATAGAAAGGTACTTCACGTACTTGATTATATATCGGAAGGCCCCTTTTGAGCGGTTGTGCATTAGACAACACTAACACGGATTTTAGCTCCGACGTACCTTGTGTATATTGGGAGACCCCTCTAGGATTCCCTAAACTAACCAAGAAAATCCTTTTTGTCGTATTGTTGGAGCAATACACTGAGAACAACACTTGGGGAGCTACTGCACATGTACCATCCAGGTAATTAGGTATTCAGGAAAGGGTATGGTCCCAATCCACCTTGTCATGCTTTACTGTTGGACCCTGCGGTATATCACGAGTTTCAAAGACTTGACAATCCTAGTGAGGAACCATATTTTATCAACCCCTCTTATCACCTATGCTTGCTTGTGACCTTTAGCTTGCGTAGGATTCATTTTGTGTGTGATTCTAGTTTCAAACCCTAGGTTAGTATTTTAGTGACTAGCAGTCTGGCTGGGTTACCTTTGAGACGATCTCGTAGGGTTCAAGGCTTACCACTTGACCTTCCTCCTATTGTAGGAGAGAGTCCAATGGAAGGCACAAACCATGGTACCGCGGCTGATTCTCATGTGGAAGGGAATCTAGTTGTGGAAGTTGGGAAATAATTCACTACGTATGATAATCCCTTGGTCGAAAAACCTCCCATGGCTGATACTACCTTTGATTTTCTGATGGAAGGTCATGTTGGTTCATCGAATTCGGTTTTCGATCGCCTGTATGATGATACCGAGGGGAAATAATATGACCCTAATGATCCTTTTTGGATAAATTCTCTAGGTCAAGATATTTCTAAATTCGGGACTACTAGACCGTCCTTTGTTAACCCTTCGTCGAATGAGGAAATGTTTAGAAGAGTCCAGCCATCTATTGATCATTTGTGCAATTCTCAAGAGAACCTTGTGAACATTATCGCTTCACCTATTCCTCATCGTGCACCCATATAGGATCTTTTATCCTATATTTTGGAAACAACCCCTCCCGGATACCGTCCACTCTCATCGTCTCAAGTAGTTCCTAGTTTAACATCATCGGCTCGAGGTTCAACAGTTCCTAATCCAAGTTAAATCTCCAACCCTATTACTATAGTTCCAAATCCTATGTCTTCTTTTGGTTCTCCCATATCTTCTCCCACTGGGGGGAAACCCCCATCTTAAGTTGCATCCTTAGTTAGTGGAGTCATTTCTAGTGCAAGACAAACCCCTACTGTACGATAGTCAGCAGTCGTAGTTCCTTCCATGAAAACCAAAGTGGTTACCCCTCATCCCAGTATAGGACAACCCTATGGGGTACAACCTGTAGTTAATCAACCTTCTTGGGGTTATACTTACCCAAGAAATAAACCATCCGTAAGAAGAGTGAACTTTCAACCTACATCTACAGGAATGGTATATCCTGGTATGCCTTACTCTGGAAACATGTTTACACCATGGGGGACAACTAATTGGTCATATATGCATATGCCTGGAGTGATAGCTATGAATACTTCTGGTGGTTATGATGGCCCACCTTTTAGAGGGCCACCTGGTGGAGGCCCTCTTGGTAGACCACCACCTGGAGGAACAATTTCTCGGGGGCCACCACCCGAGGGACTTCCTTTGGGAGGACCGCCTTCTAGAGGACTTCCTTCTAGAGGAACACCTTATTGGGGACTAGCATCTAGAGGACCACCACCTGGAGGACCACCTTATGGGGGTACACCACCTGGAGGAAAACCTTTTGGCAGACCACCACCACCACCTGGAGGAAATCCTCATCCTGGAGGACCACCTCCATCTAGTGGATCTTCGGGAGGATTGTCTGCCAATACAACTCCCCAACAACCAGTGTATAAATTGACCTATGGTCCTACTGGTATACATATTCCATATTAGTATTACCACTATATACAACCTAATTGAAAACTTCCTTTTTTGAAACTTTGGACTTTCCTGATCTGTCCAAGTTAATCAATGACCCCATCCAGCATAACCCTACGTGGCCTGCAATTCTAGTTAAGTTACCATCGGATATCTCAAAGTTTGATGACAAGCAGGTAGAAGACCCCAAAAATCATGTTATGACATTCCATCTGTGGTGTTCTTCTAACTCCTTGATGGATGATTCGGTCCGTTTGAGGCTCTTCCAGCGAACTTTGACTAGCACGACTGCCAAGTGGTACATTGAGCTTCCGCAACATTTGTTTGTGGAATTCAACTCATTTGCAACAATTTTTCTTACTCATTTCCAGCTTCCCATCCGTTACGAAACTGGTACAGATCTTTTGACAACACTTCGCCAAAATACATCCACGCATATATTAGATCATATTCATGAGTGGAGGAGATGACTGAGACTTATTAAAGCTCCTATCCCATACCAATTGTTGGTCGATTGGTTTACGAAATCCTTGTTGCCTCCCATTTCCTGTGATGTAGTTGTAGGTGGTACTGTTACTGAAGAGCAGGCTATTAGTCGTGCTCAGTACCTAGACTTGGTTAATTCCTAGTATGAAACTTTGTATGATATAATCCCTCAAGCTCCTTGTCCCAGCACAGACCCTACCAAGCCACCTACAGAAACTCTTGTTGATGGGTTTTTGTGCTCAATCTATCCCTTGTGAGAAGCTAATCCTTCCAAGCAACATAGTACTTCTAAAACTACTACTTCTTCTTGTACGGTTTCCATCGAGGTGAACTCTATTCAAACTACGCAGACACCCAGTAATAAGAAAAAAGGAAAAGGAAAAGGTAAAATACCTGGAAACCAATAGGAGAATCCCAAGGCTACGACCCCAGAGAATGACAATAAAGGAAAGAAGAAGGATAAGTATCCCTTCCTATTGTGTGGTGGTGACCAGTTCATGAAGGATTTCCCTTATCGTGAAAAAATAAGTAAATTTTTGAAAAGTAACCCTACACCGACGGTGCTTACTGACCCCTTTCCGTCTCAACAACAATTGATTGATCATACGTCTTCATAAGGGACCTCTAATTCTACAAAAGAAATCATAATGATGTCCTCAGAAACTGTTAGCTTGAATACTTGTAGTCAGTCATATGACAAACCTGCAGAGAAGAAGGAAGAGAGTCCTTCTCTCGAGAAAGATCTTTCCACTATTTCTTCTCCTCATTCGTCTTATGGTCCTTTTATGATCGAGAAACCTAACATCGACTTGATTTTTCAGCCACCTAAGAGTACTCTCCATAAATATGTTTTTAATCCAAATGCTCGAGTTGCACAATTCTACAACATTGTTGAATATTTGGCTCAATCACCTTGCGTGGCATCTACCTTGGAGGTACTCTAAAGTTGTCCTACACAATGCAAAAACTTTTTGACAACCTTAGGGGCCTTATACCCGGATAACACTAATTTGATTCATTTTAATATGGATAATTACAAGTCCAGATTACCCCACCAGCTCGTGTTTCAAATCATGACCAGAGTATTTGGGAGAAAGGTCCATGGACCGTTTTGGATGAAGGAGCTTCCACCTCAGTGATGTCCGTGTCTAGACGAAGAGCCATTGGTTCTCCTAAACTTACGAAGTCACCCACAACCTTGAAATCTTTCGACGGACGGGGTTTCCAACCTCATGGTCTATTACCGGCCCTTTCGGTCGAGCTTGGGGGCAAGAATGCTTCCATTCAAGTGGAGGTAGTTGATGTTCCATTGGATTATAATCTGTAATTTGGGAGAAACTCATTGTATGCTATGATGGTTGTTGCCTCGACAGTTTTTCAAACTCTCTAATTTCCTCATTTGGGGAAGATTGTGACCAACGATCAACTTGATTTTTGTTCATCCCACTGCAAATAATATTCCTATGCTAGGACAATCCCCTCCACCTTATGAATCGATTGGGGTAGGTATGTTGAAGGATTCAACTCCCATGGGAGTGTTCCCCTTGACCCCTCCTAGTACAGAAGTGGCAACTGTGAACATGATTCCCATGACTGAGCACCATCCTAGAAGTAAATAATTTGTTGATTCATCTTCTCTAGGTCGTTACGAAGCACTCTATGATGCTATTCAATCTACTTTTGATGTCCATTCTGATGATCTTCATATGGTGGCATCAGATCCTTACCACCTAACCTATTGGCTAGAACCCTCTCTCCCCACTATAGACTATCTCTTGCAGAATTTTCCATTGGATGAGTCCATTATGGAGATCATGAGTGTGGATGAACTTGTATAGGAAGATCATCACCACAGATCCTCTTTCCTTCCCAATACCAGTTCAGTAGACTTTGGTTTTGTGTCTCTAATTAGTATTGATATTGTCAACAACCCTCAAACGCCTGTACTCTTACAAGGCATTGATTCCGAGGGAAACCTTTGTAACATTACTCATACAACTCCCATTGACACACCAGTGAAGCTCGGAACTGTTGAACATGTTCATGTAGGCCAAAATGTTTCAACAGCAGAAACTAAAAATTATAGAGCTCATTTCAAAGAGTTCTGAGATGTTTTTTCCTAGACATACGAAGAAATTCTTGGGATTGATCTGTCCATTGTTGTACACGAAATCAAGACTTATCCCACAGCAAGGCCAATCCAATAAAAACTACATCAAGTCCATCCTAGGAAGGTTGCAGCTATTAAAGACGAAGTGGAGAAAATTATGAAAGCGAGGTTTATTTATCTTGCGATGCTGATGGAATGGGTGTCTAACATTGTCCTTGTAGCTAAGAAGCAGGGTGCTATTAGGGTTTGTATAGATTTTCGAGATTTAAATAAGGCTTCTCCAAAGGAGAATTTCTCTACTCCACACATTGATTAAATCATTGATAACTGTCCTGGGAGCATCATCTTCTCTTTTATGAATGGATTTTTTGGTTACAATCAGATAGAATTTCTTCCTACTGATCAGCATAAAACAAAATTCATTTGTCCATGGGGGACCTTTGCCTATCAAAAGTTACCCTTTGGTTTAAAAAAATTTGGAGCCACATTCAAGCGTGCCATATCCTATGCTTTTCACGATATTAAACACATCGTGGAGACATATTTGGATGATCTACCCACTCATTTGCAGCAGCGAGAGGACCAACCAGGGCATCTTAGGGACATCTTCCTTAGATGTCGTCATTATAATATTCAACTTAATACACACAAATGTGTCTTTTGTGTTGATACTAGACTTCTTCTTGGCTTCGTGGTTTCCAAATATGGAATCCAGATATATCCTTCGAAAATAGCTTCTATTTTGGCCTTACCCACCCCGACTAATATTATTGAACTCCAAAGTTTGCAAGGGAAGGAAAACTGTCTTCGCCGTTTTGTATGCAAATTTGCCGAAAAAATGCATGGCTATATGCATCTCCTTAAGGAGGACACTCCGTTCTTTTGGGATGACCAAGCCCAATAAGCTTTTGATAATTTGAAACATGCTCTGACACATTCACCAGTGTTGCGCCCCCCAAATTATTCAAAATACTTTCTGGTGTATGTTGTTGCCTCCACTACTACTATCGATATGGTTCTAGTGTAGGAAGATATCAACGACCAAGGAAACATGAATTATTACCTAAGTAAGAGTCTCCTTGACTTTGAAACCCATTATTCGCATGTGGAGAAGCTAGATTTGGCTGTGGTCATTGCTGTGCAAAATTTTTGTCACTTAATCTTACTACACACCACAATTGTTCTCACAGATCAAAACCACATGTATTACATTTTGACTTGTCAAGTACTAGGGGGCAAGTATTCCCGTTGGATCGTCCTCTTACAGGAATTCGATCACGAGTTCGCCAAGGTTACTTATAAGAAGTACTTAGTTTTCATGGAGTTAATGTGTGACCTTCCCTATGCTCTGATGGCAGTTGAGCCCAATTATTCATTTCCACATGAATTTTTGTTCTTGATTAGCAAAAATGAGCCATGGTATGGAGATTTCATCATTTATCTCAAGAGGCAAAGTTTCCAGCCTGATATGTCTCGTGACGATCGTCGTCGCATCCGTCATCATGTGAAATATTATCTCACTTTATATGATACGTTATGTCGCCATGGTATTGACTCCATTCTTCAAAGATGTCTTACACACGAAGAGGCTGTACAAGTTTTGAATGATTGTCACTCTGGAGCATGTGGCGGTCATCTTTCTGGGATGGAAACAACTCAAAAAATCCTTCGCGCTAGGTATTTTTGGCCCTCAATCTTCAAATATTGTCATGAGGCATTTAAGAAATTCCCACCCTGTCAACCTTTCTAGCCTAAAAATCACACCCACCCTACTCCTTTACATTGTTGGAGACATTTACCCACCATGCACACTTAATTTGGTCAATTTGGCCTTGTTAAACCACTATCCTAAGTGCATTGACTTAATTGACATCAGAGGAGCACTATATGACATCAGATGAGCACACCCATGCCTACCTTCAGTCAAGGAGGCCAACTAATCCTTCTCCTTCATTTGCAGAGGCCAATTGGAGCACTCTGAGAGTGATCTGAGTGTCATAAATGTACCTAATTGATAACTGATGGTTACAATTAGTTAATTTAAGTGGTGAAGGCACCTCCATTCATTATTTAATTATTTTTAATGATTATTTATGAACTTGAGCTAACACAGGCACCTACAACCACTTTTGATGACCAGTTGACTTCAGTTAACCTCATCGGGGTTCATTGGAGTTATTGATGCGCAACCAATTGTTGGTTGGCATGCAGTGACATGTGTCTAAGCTACTTTCAGTTAGACTCAGTCATTCATTGGACTCCAATTTCAGTTAGGACTCAGTTGAGTCAATCAACACTTGATCAGTTGGTTAACTAGTGTGTTTACTATGGCTTACAGTTAGTTAAGCTAAACCCATTCATTCAATTCGAATGATCTCCTTGGGAATTCGAATTGTCTTGGAATTCATGCATCTTGCATGATTATTGTATTGTATTATTCATTATTCATTGATTATACAGAGATGCTACTCCCATTGCAGCACCATTTTTCCAATTTTATGCATATTTGTCTGTATTCTTTGTGAGACTGTGTTTTCAGTTCCTATACCACTATGAAAAATTAATTTGGTATCAAAGCTCATGGCGAGACGAAGCTCAGATCTCTTAAAAACAAGGTTTTTGACAGATCTTGCATGAAAAATTGAGCAAAAGCTCAAAATTCCAGCACTGCACCAGAAGCCAAGGCTTACCACTTAATACCCCAAGTAAGGAAATTGTTGATCAAGCTTGCTTGATCAACTATGCTGGGTGTGATGAAAGCCTAAAATGTACAGGTTGTCTGACCTTATGGTGCCCCCTTTTGTTGCGATTTGTAGGTTTTAACAGGTTAAAATAATTTGCTCTAGCATTTTTAGATGGCTTCTTCCATAGAACTCTTGACTCTGTTCAATTTCCATTCATGGAAAGGAGACATGGAGATCTAGCTACATGCTAGAGGACTCTATAGGGTCACTATGGACACCGAAGAAGAGCCTGCCTCTATGACAGACAAAGCTATATTCTTGAACAAGAAAGATGAAGCATTCGGATTCTTGTGCCTCTCTATTTCTCGGGATCTTCTTTTCCATCTCTATGGATTGAAGACTCCAAAGGAAATTTGGGACACATTGGAAACCCTGTATGGAAAACAGGATGATTTGAGAGTATACTAGCTTGAAAATGAGTTGATGTCTCTCCATCCTTCCAATTTCGAGACCTTAATGATTTTTTCACAAAGTTCAAGCACATTGTCTTACTGTCGAAGCAATGTAAGGGGGAGAAGGAGGATGATCAGCTCATCCTCTCCATACTCTCCAAACTTGGAGCTGATTATTCAGTGTTTGTCTCTGTATTCCATGTGGGGAATATTACAACCCCTAGATGGAAGATTCCTTCACTCAATGCCTTCATTGATTCCCTAACAAGTGAACATGATAAGCTTGTCCAGATGGGGATCATCAGATCCTCCCGTGATCAAGATCTCTATGTCTCGGGGCCCAAAGATCTGAAGGGTAAAGGAAAGCAGTAGAAGAACCCAAAAACCAAATTCAAAGCTCCTAAGCCTAAAGTTGAAAAGCAACCACATGAAGAGTCTTCTGGCTCAAAGAAGAACAAAGGAAAAGGGCATCATGGAAAGGAAAAAGTCAAGTGTTCATACTGCAGGAAGGGATTCCACCCTGAACATGCCTGCATGAAAAGGAAACTTGATGAAGCTACCTCTCTCCTTGAGATAAATCACATCAATCTTCCAGAAAGATTTCAGAGGAGAGATCAACAAGATCGGGAACCACCGCATGAAAGAGGTCATGCCATCATGGCAAGCACTTGGAAGTCCAAAGCACTCTTGATAGATTTTGGAGCTTCGAACCACATGATGGCTGAAAGAGATTCCTTCTCATATTTGGAGACTGGAAAATCCATTCCCATCCACATGGGAGATGAATCCACAATCATATCCGAAGGACAAGGTACTGTAGATCTTGAGCATGGTTATTTTTCTAATGTTCTTTATGTACCATTTCTTGCATCAAACCTCTTAAGTGTTTATTAAATGACACATATGGGAGTGCCCAAGAGAGTCTCCTTTAGCCCGGATGATGTAGATATCACAGAACTTGCATCTGGAAAATTTGTAGCAAAAGGCGCAAACCATCATGCAAAAGCCTACGAGTTCTCCCATTTTGTTGTGGATGCAAAGCCCACTGCATTACTAACTCATGGAAATGAAGTTAGTAGACTGTGGCATGAGAGATTCATCCATCTTAACTTCAAATAATTGCAGCAATTATAGAATAATTCTATGGTTGAAGGCCTCCTGATCATCAAAGCTACCATTGGAGTTTGCAAAGGCCGTGTTGTTGGAAAGCACCCTGAGCTTAAGTTCGATTGGGGGAAGGCAAGCCGAGCATCATGCATCCTGGGACTGATACATTCTAATATCAGAGGTCCCATTCCTATCACATCCATGAATGGATCAAGGTACGTTCTGAATTTCATGGATGACTTTTCCAGATACACATGGATCTTTTTTATCAAAAAGAAGTTGGAAGTCTTGGAAAAATTCACTGAATTGAAGGCCTTGATTGAGAATGAATCTGGCCAAAAGATCAATATATTGAGATCTGATAATGGTGAGGAGTATGTCAATAATGAGTTATTGCATATATGTTCCCAAAGTGGTATTCATATCCAGCATTCAGTCCCCTACACTCCCTAGTAGAACGGTGTAGCAGAGAGGAAGAACCGGTCTCTCAAGGAGATGACCACCTGTATGTTGGAATAAAAGAAGTTGGATGCAAATTTGTGGGATGAAGCCATGCATGCTACAAAATATATTCAAAACAAAGTGCCACACTCATATATGAAAGGGAATACCCCTTTCAAAGCATACTTCGGACACAAGCTGGATGTGTCGAATTTGCAGGTGTTTGGGTCCACTGCATGGGATCGAATTCCACTTGATAAAATGAGGGCTTTGCAACTGCAAAGCATAGAATGTATGTTTATTGGATATCCTGATGAATTAAAAGGTTTCAAGCTACTGGATATAAAAACAAAATAGATCATCATTGAAAGGAGTGTCAATTTTGATGAGCCTCTTCAGGAGGTAGAACTAGTGAAGGAGAAAACTGATGAATTTCCTTCCTATTCCACTGAATATTTGGATGATGTAATTGGGGGTGATGACCATGATTTGGATCCTGTGATTTCTGATATCAGTGTATAGAAAAAATCAGATACTGAATCAGAACCTTAAGTACAAAATCATCTCACAACTTGGGCCCGACAGACACTCTCCTCCACAGGAGATAACATTGGAAATCCGGATGATCCAAGGAGAACCCGGTCTGATTTCCAAAGAGCAGGTATTGCGCTCTCTTTTCCTGATAATTTTATTTCTGAATATTGTTATTTGATGATAATTTCAAACCCTAATTATTACTACCATGCTTGGAAGGATCCGATATGGCAAGTTTCCATGGATGAAGAGATGAATTCTCTTCAGAAAAACACCACTTGAGAGCTAGTTTCTCTTCCCCCGGGGAGGAAATTGGTTCAATGCAAGTGGGTTTTTTGGAATAAGGTTGCTGCTGATGGAAAAAGATACAAATATAAGGCAAGGATAGTAGCAAAAGGTTTCTCCTAGGTCCAAGGTGTGGACTACCATGAGACTTTTGCACTGATTGCAAAAATGGACTCCATCCGCCTAGTTTTGGCAATTTCTGCATCTAAGCACTGGGAAGTGCATCATATGGATGTTAAGTTATCCTTTCTGCATGGAGATATTCATGAGGAGATATACATGAATCATCCCGAGGGCTAAGTTTCTGATCCATATTTGGTTTGCAAGCTAAAGAAGTCACTATACGTGTTAAAATAGGCCCCAAGAGAGTGGTATTCCAAGATGGATGCCTTCCTTCTCTCGCAAAAATTCCAAAGGTGTAAATCAGATCCAAATGTGTATATGCAGTAGTATAATGTTCATTTGATTATTATTGTTTTATGTTTTGATGAATTACTGATTACAGGTAGCACAATTACTTCTATTTCAGTCATCATAACTGCTCTCCACAATGCATTTGAAATGAGCGATTTGGGGCTCTTGAAGCAATTTTTGGGGCTCGAAATTGAGCAAAATTTTGATGGGATAATGGTCAATCAGTAAAAATACATATCAGACCTGTTAGTCAAGTTTAACATGGCTGAATTTAAGGCTACTCCATTCCCTTTCCTTTCAGGGATCATCCTTGAAGAAGGAAAAAGCACACCTCCCATGGACTGCACTATTTATCGACAGCTGATAGGTAGCTTGGTCTACTTGACTCATCCTCGGCTTGATATTTGCTATGTCATGAATGCTGTGTAAAGATACATGTATCAGCCTCATGATTTTCATTGGAAGGTAGCCAAGAGGATCCTACAGTATATTCAGGGAACCAGGACCTATGACATTCACTATGTTGTAGACTCCGAGCTAGAGCTGGTTGGTTACACAAATTCCGATAGGTAGGGTGATTCTATTGATCTAAAGTCTACTTCTGGATATGTCTTCATGTTTTTTGGTGGCCCCATTTTCTGGTCTAGCAAAAAGAAGGCCTCCATAGCATTGTCTTCAGCAGAGGCTGAGTATCGAGGAGCGGATCATGCTTGAATCCAAGCTGTTTGGTTGCAAGGAATTCTTTCAGAGTTTGATCTTGGTAGTACTTTGTCCACTATCCTATTTTGTGACAATAAAAAGTGCTATTAAGATATCCATAGATCTAGTTACCAGGAAGAGGACCAAGCATGTATAGATACACATGCACTATATCAGGGAATTAGTGCATGACAGGACCATCATTCTGCAATACTGCCTGACTGATGACCATATTGCAGAAATCTTCACCAAGATATTTTCAGAAAAGAAGTTCACTCACCTCTGTTCACTATTGGGGGTGAGTTCATCAGGGTGATCAGACTACTTTCAGTGTTCAACTTGAGCGGGGGGTTTTCCCACTGGGTTTTCCCTCTTTTCCTCACCTAGATTTATTTTTGAGAATTGTTTAAGTTCATTATTGTACAGGGTGACCTATGGCCTTAGTTGCTAGGTCCCTAGCATTTCATGCACTTTATATTTCTACTTCTCCTGAGTATAGCTTAAGGGGGGGTGTTGGAGACATTTACCCACCATAGACACTTAATTTGGTCAATTTGGCCTTATTAAACCACTATCCTAAGTTTATTGACTTAATTGACATCATAGAAGCATTGTATGACATCATCATGAGCACACCCACGCCTACCTTTAGTCAAGGAGGCCAACTAAGCCTTCTCCTTCATTTGAGGAGGCCAACTGGAGCACTCTGGGAGTGATCTGAGTGTCATAAATGCACCTAATTGATAACTGATGGTTACAATCAGTTAAGTTAAGTGGTGAAGGTGCCCCATTCATTATTTAATTATTTTTAATGATTATTTATGAACTGGAGCTAACACAGGCACCTACAACCATTTCTGATGACTAGTTGACTTTAGTTAACCACATCGGGGTTCATTGGAGTTATTGATGCACTACCACTTGTTGTTTGGCATATAGTGACATGTGTCTGAGCTACTTTCAGTTAGAATCAGTCATTCATTGCACTCCGACTTCAGTTAGGACTCAGTTGAGTCAATCGACACTTGATCAGTTGGTTAACTAGTGTGTTTACTGTGGCTTACAGTTAGCTAAGCTACACCCATTCATTCAATTCGAATGAACTCCTTGGGAATTAGAATTGTCTTGGCATTCATGCATCTTGCATGATTATTGTATTGTATTATTGATTAATCATTGATTATACAGAGCTGCTACTCCCATTGCAGCACCATTTTGCCAATTTTATGCATTTTTTCTGTATTCTTTGTGAGATTGTGTTTTCAGTTCCTAGACCACTATGGCAAATTAATATACACCCTGTCATTGTGGTTGGCCCTTTTTCCAAATGGGGAATTTATTTCATGCATTGTAAGCCCGCCTTATCCGGGGGGCATGGTTACATCATCGTAGTCGTTGAATATTTTACAAAATGGGATGAGGCAACGCCTACATATGCAGAGGATGGCATGACTGCCACCCTCTTTTTGTTTAATCATGTGATAGATAGGTTTGGAGTTCTACAATCCATAGTCACTGGCCATGGATCCCATTTCCGTAATCAGATGATGGCTGAGTTGAGTGTATTATCCGTAAGCTAATGGTTAAGTTGAGGTCATTAACAAACTTTTGAAAACAATGTTGTGTAGGATGGTTGGAGATCTCAAATCCAACTGGCATTTAACTCTATTTTCTGCACTATGGGATTATAGGAATTTAGTTAAAAGAACAACTTGTTTCACACCATTTTAGTTGGTTTATGGACTAGAATTTTTCCTTCCTATCGAATGTGAGACCTCATCACTCAAACTTACAATAGAGCTTCTCCTGAACACTTCTGCCGAAGAAGAACGATTTTTGTACTTGACAAACCTTGATGGAAATATAAGAGATGGTGCCTTGGATAATGAGGAACATAAACAACACGTTAAGGATTAGTATGATAAGTCCATTCATCCTCATGTATTTAATGAAGGTGATATGGTTCTGACCCATGATCAGAGGCATGGAAATATAGGAAAGGGGAAGTTTGAATCCATGTGGTATGGTCCCTTTATCATCAGTAAATTTTTAGAGAAAGGGGCCTATGAGCTTGTAGACTATGATGGGATACCTTTCGGGCAACATTGCGATGGTTTGTACCTAAAAAGGTACTATGCTTGAAGGCATTTTCTATGTGGTACCATGTATATATGTATATTGATTGCATTTTGGTGTGGTTTTAATATTTCAGTATGGTTTTGAGGTTTTTTCAGTACTGTTTATACCATGTTTTGGTTATGCAGATCAAATGGATTTTTATGGTTTTGCTGATGGGGCTTGTTGTCATACCTTGAACCTCTATTCAACTACTTGGGTTTTGTATTCCCTGACACATAAATTAGTCAGTTTAGGAGTGGTTTGTATAGGTCCAACCACCAATAACATCGTCGAGTATCAAGCAGTAATATGTTTATTGACCAAGGATGCATCTCGGGATATTCATGACTTGGTAGTATTCATGGACTCACAGCTAGTGGTTTTTCATTTGAACCACGTTTATGCCATGAGAAATCCTACACTCCTTTGTCTTTTTCGAAGAGTATGTTTGTTATAAAGGTCATTTGAATAAATCACTTATAGGAAGATTCCTAGTTCTTATAACACTGTTGTCGACTCATTGGAAAACTACATTTTGGACTAGTATATTACCCATACATAACTTTTGATAAATAAAAAATGGTTCATTGTAAAATAAAATAAACAGTNTATATATATATATAAAGTGTTTTACAAAATATGGTTACGAGACCTCAACTGAAGCACTCTGGATTTCAGATATAAAAAATGGAAAAAATCCTAAAGCTATATAGCTTTCAGTGTATACATCATGTAGAATGACTAGTGGTTCTGATGGTAACACATGATAGCTCTCACTACCATCTGTAGCAGGCGGTTGAATCGACTTGAGACTTCAACTGTATGTCTCTGGTACCTCCTAGGGAGGTCGTCTATGGAAGCATCCAAAATGTCAAGAGTTAACTGGTTGAGGTTTTCCTCCAACTCAGTCAACTCATCATCCACTTTATGAATGAAGTGAGCCCCCGCTCATCTATCAATAGGGGAAGATCCCATGAGTCATGCATCTCCAACATTTGCATGAAAACATTAAGTATCATTATCATTCATAAGAATTATAAAACACAAAAATGAAAAAAATGATCAAAGTATTGAGTATTCTTCTTACCAATATCGCCCCATTGGGCACCTTTCAGTAAGGGTAGATCAAGGTCTCCCCTGAAGTCAGTACTAGAATGCACATATTCCTCCACCATGAGAAGTTGATCATCCAACCAATGGAAAAATGTGCTCCCATAATTGACCTTGGCCCCACTACCACCAGTGTAGGCCATGATATCTACCCACTGTAGCATGTGAGGGTCTCTTGCTCTCAGCTCGATGAAAGCCACCCGAGGCCTTAGATGAGGCACTCGCTTGAACAAGAAGGATGCCAAGATGGTCCCATAACCAAACTGTTTTAGCTCCCCCTGCCAACACTTAGTCAAGTGATCCTTGAAGACACTCAGTAAAGCATCGGCCCAGTTATAAGCCATAGGCGCCATAACCTCCAAGGTGTAAATCATGTGAACTCGAGAATCCTGGTGAGCCCATTGGCTCCCTGAAGCCCATTGCATGGTAAAAATCATTGTCTGGAGAGGCAAGTCCATCACCTCATTGATGGGGATAATTTTTTGAGACATATGAGTGCCCAAAAAACAATGACGATCGATAAGCTCTTGTGTCATGATGTCCCCTCCTAGAGGACCTGTCAGTGAGATATGCTCTCCTCGCCTGGATAACCCTGTAAAGAAGTAGATGTCCTTTACTTCCACTATAACAATGTGGGCCCCCACCTCGAAGTATTGCTGCTATGGGTTCCACATTCTCAATATGTACTCCAGTAGTCTCATGTGGGACCTCATGCTAGGGACATGAAAAAACTTTAGGAGACCACAACCTTGTAAAGAAGCTATAGAAGCAACATCTGCTCCATCTTTGGCATCATCATCCTCATGTTGTATTTATTTCCACACAACCATTTTGATTGAAATGACCTACCAAAAACCAAAATTGAAGTATTAGAACACATTATCAACCTTTGATAATACTTTAAAAGCTTTATTTTGGCTGGGTCATTGATCTTTTGGGAACACTTTGCAGCACCTCTTCTTACTCCATGAGATAGAGCGTTGGCACTGCCTGTTCAGGCGTGAAAACCGTGGTTATGCTCAAGCATTGCCTTTCCCGCAAAGGGAAAGAGTGTTACACTGAGTGCGATTTTTACCCTAGGGTAAAAACCTCAAAACCCCAAAAAATGTGCTTGGAAAGGAAAAATTCGACCATGAAAATATTAAGGATAGTTTTAGCTCTTACCTAGAAAATACAGATCAAGAATCAAATGGGTAACGGCTACAGAATCTTCACCTAAATTCTACACACAATTTGCTCCAAATAGCTCTCCAAACCTAGTAAATAGTAAAATGATATGTTTTTACTATTTCATTGGATTTTGTATGAAATACTTTAGGGTTTTATTGCATTGTTTTAATCTTTTTAATTATTTCATTAAAAATGACCCTTTTATATAGTCATTAAAAGATGGTTTCTAATATCTTGGAGATCTAATAGTCTTTTTAAAGGTTTTTGGCAGGGATGAAAGTAAAAGGCTTTGATTATGGGTGAGTTTGTTTTTGACTTTTTCATACTTCCATAAAATGTAAAAAGTCATCGAGTGCTAATTTTGATATTTTGGTCGTTCTCTTTAAACCCAACACCAAAGTTCTAAGTCAAAATTTGCCTCTTTTCAGGCTTGTTAAACCCACTCATCGTGAAAAGAAACCCTAATGGAGTCTTCTTTAAGATCTTTTCGGAATTCTTAAATGTGAAAAGATTGTCGAGTGAAATTGTCTTCTTCACGCTCGTAAAAGTACTTGAAAAATTGTATTTTTGATAGTAGTTTACTCCTTTTTTCGGTTTGGATTGACTAGTTACGAAAAAGGAATACTCCAGCCAATAATGATTAGAAGAGTTCTCTTGGGAATTATTTTATACTTTTTTTGTCCTTAGGGACTAAATCATATGAAAAAGGACCCTTTGGAGTCTTCTTCCATTTTTCATTCAGACTCTCTAAACATGAACAATACCGAGTTAAATTTCAATGGACTCGTTAAATTAAACACTGAGATACGCTTTTTTGGGAACGAACCCCTCCTTTGTTAGGTTCATGAAATATATGAGAATGGCCTTATCTCAGGATAAGCTACAAAAATTGTTTGTTACCCTCTTTGAACTCGTAAAAATGAAAAGAGGAACTCATCAATCATGATGGGGAAATTAAGGGAAGGGAACTATTTCATTCTGGAAATAATGGTAGTTAGTAGTCACCTTTGAACATGGCACTTGTCTGCATTTCATTTAGTCAAGGGTATTTAGCTTTCTTCCAAGTCAGTCCACTTTCATGAGTCATGTCACTTCTTTAGGTCTTTCAAAGAATGCATCTTCTACCATCGCATTATGTCTTGGTATCCACCTGGTCTAGTCAATGCTGCCAAGTCATTGGTTGTGCCAAAGGGAAATTAAGAGTTTACCTCTACAGTTAAAACAATATTTGTGTCAATACCTTTTGAGTCAGTCCTATGGTTACATCATACTCAAAATTCCAGAACCATTTGAGGAAATTTCAACTCATAATACGCCTTTTAACTTTAACTCAAATTCCATGTCATCATGTGTTAGCCAATGAAATTGATTTAATTTTGAAATACCATATAGGGATTAAACACTTTTTTAATATAAATTTGGGGATAGGTATCATAAAAAAAACTACTTTTTTGTTTGTATTTTTTACATATCTCTTGGTTTACTTACTCAAATTTCGATCAGGAGAGATCGTTGGATGCGGAATACCTAATCGACATACTTTTGACGGAACCTGCTAACCGAAAAATAAGAAATACCTGAAACAAAGTGATGATGACATCATCATCACTTTTTTTCAGGTATTTCTTGTTTTTGGGGTAGCAAGGTCCATCAAAATTATGCCGAGAGTGAGTACTCATTGGATGCGTAATTTAATTCCGCATCCAACAAGCTCTTGCGATCGAAATTTGAGTAAAAACACGGGGAGATATGTCAAAAATACAAACAAAAAATAGTTTTTTCTTTTCTTCCTCCAAAATTAATAAATATTATTTTATTATTTTATTAATTTTTTTTAGGAGGCCCATTTTGAGGTGAAATTTCCTCTAATGTTTGTTCCGAGTTTCATGTTGTCGATGTGGGATTCATCATGGACCTCCTTCGATGAGACTATTCTTGTCGACTTGATCTCATCATCTAGGAATCAGTCTTAGAAACAAATTAGTACCTTGAGATCTGCATGCATCAATGACAGATTCTCTCACTCTTGACATAGGTTCACATCATTGACCTTTGATCTAAATATTCAATTGATGTCAAATCATCCACTCATGCTCAGAATATTGTACTATGGTACCTTGGGAATCATTGACATTTTTTAGGATTATTAATGCTCCCTTGGTCAAATGTCTATTAGATTAATTTTTCCTAACTTAGGAACCTTAATTAATTATTTGGGTCCACTAGTACAATTGGGTCCACTTGACCTAATGGGACCACATGTACCAGTCACTAGAGTGTGGGGAACACTGCTAGAGGTTAACTACCACTTACTGCATGTGCATGCATCAGTTTGGGTGCCTCCTAGACCAATCCCTACATTTTAGGAGACACTGGGATTCCCTACACCAACCTACTTCAGTTAGTTGGAGCTAGTACTATTTATTATCAGTTAGCCCCAGTTACTTTTAGTTAGTTCACAATCAGTTATCTAGTGCATATCTTGCATGGATAATGCATGGCTGCATGTGGAGTAGGTGCCTTTGCACACCTACCACACTCAGTTGCACTGAGTTAAATAGCCATCATTATTTGATTGAGTTGGTTGGACATCTGGGAGTTGATTTTGGACTCCGATATTGATTGAGGCACCATGAGTCAGAGATTCAATTAGATATATTCATATCCACTTGGGATATTTGAATTGCTACCCCATGCATTCGAATTCTTTTCTATGTAAACTATTGTAACACGGGATATTATTATTGTGAATAATATTGTAAATTCCTGAGCAATACTTATCCATTTCCTGTGTGGTTTGTTTTGTTCAATTTGTATCTTCATTCTCCATTCTTTTGCTGTAAACATTATTAGAACTATCTACTTGAAGATCTAAATGACATTCAAATTCTAATATTGTATCAGAGTCTTCTCAGGAAAGTTTCATGCTTGTTTGTCCCCATCGAACATCAGAAGCAACTGGCTTTCCACAGAAGTCCCCTATGATGATTTGCTAGCTCTGGATTTATTCATAGTAGCACAGAGGGAGTGACAGACCCTGAAAACATGTTCATGGTGGGAGGAAAAGCATGATTCTAACAGTTCATATGTTTTAGTGTGTTATTGTAGTTAAATTGATAGGTGCTACGTAGATTGTGTGAATTTTTGTAGTACTTGCAGCTGGAGCAATTATGAGTTCTCAAAATCCTGAACCATGGATCCTCACAACTTCCAATTACCTTGATTGGAGGATTGATATGCATCTGGCCTTGCACAATATCATACATGGATGGGATCTTGAGACTCATCAGTCGGTAGAATGAAACAATTTTATGAACCATTGTGATGAAGCATTTAGGTACTTATGTACTTATATTTCTAGAGATCTCCTCTTCCAGCTAGAAGGCTTGAGGACTCCCTAAGAATCCTGGGAGAAGCTTGATAGCTTGTTTAACAAACAAGATTAGCTTCGGGGACACATTTTGGAGAATGAGTGGGTATCTTTACATCCCATTAGTTTCTAGACTATCGAGCAATTCTTTACTAAATTCAAGTCTCTAGTACTCTAGTTTAGATAGTGCGGAATAGAGTGGAAGGATGAGAAGGATGTCTTTTCCATACTCAGCAAACTAGGCCCTGAGTATTCTGTGTTTGTTTCCATATTTCATTCCAAGTGGGAAATCTTTCCTGATTGGAAGGTTCCTTCATTAGATTATTTTTCCGAGTCCTTAATCAAGGAGAAAGATAAGCTGATGAGAATGGGAGTCATCAAGACCTCCAAATATGAATCTCTCCTAGTTTCTAACTCTTCCAAAGTGCAAGAAAAGGGGAAATCAAAGAAGAAGGAGCCAAAGGCAGCTGATTCGAAGCCTAAAAAAAATAAGCAAACTTTCGAAGGGGCCTCCAGCTCTAAAAAGAAGAATTTTGAAAAGAAGTTATGTCCTTATTGTGAAAATGGGTACCATCTTGAAGATCATTCTACGAGGAAAGAAATTGACGAAATTTCATGTCTTCTCAAGCAACATAACATTGATTCCCTAAGAGCAAAGATGCGTGATGAAGAACCATAGACAAGAGATACTGAGAGGTGTCATGCTTTGAAAGAAACTATCTCTCCATCCTCAGCATACATAATAGATTCTGGAACTTCCAATCACATGGTTGCTTCCAAAGAATCTTTCTCTACCCTCTCACTAAAAAAGGGGTCAAATATTCACATGGGAGATGATTCCCAGATTCCAGCAGAAGGAAGGGGCTCAGTCAGAGCAAAGCACGGTGAGTTCAAGAATGTCTTATATGTGCCCTCCATTGCTCCTAACCTATTATTTTTTTATCGGATGAGTCATATAGGCTATCCCAAGAGAGTTACATTCGATTCAGAATTAGTAGAGATTACAGAAAAAACCACTAGACTACTTGTAGCGAAAGGTATTGCAAATCACTCTACCAAATCTTATGAGTTCTCATTTCTTACATGTTTCTCCTCCTACATCTTTATTGTCTCATGCTAACAACACCAACAAGATTTGGCATGAGAGATTTGGACATCTCAATTTCAAATATCTAAAGCTACTCCACAATGATAAAATGGTTGAAGGTTTTCCCTCCATTCAAACTTTCGATGGAGTATGTGTTGGTCACTTAGTAGGTAAGCATCCAGAAAAGAAGTATGATGTTGGGAAGGAACATAAAGCTATCTCTACACTTGATTTGATACATAGTGATGTAGAAGGACCTATGCCCACAAACTCCATTAATGGTTGTAGGTACTTCCTAACCTTTATTGGTGATTGTTCACGGTACTGTTGGATCTACTTCATGAAACAATAATAAGATTTTTTTGAGACTTTTAATGTTTTTAAAGCTATGGTTGGGAATAGTTTCAATAAGAATATCAAGTCAAAAAGATCTGATAAAGGAGGAGAGTGCATCAAAGGATATTTCCAGAGCTTATGTGAATCAGATGGGATTCGAATGGAACATTCAGTTCCATACACACCACAACAGAATGGTGTAGTTGAGAGGTAGAACAGATCATTGAAAGAGATGGCAACATTCCTTCTTCATGCTAAGAATCTACCTCCTTCTCTTTGGGCCGAAGCAGTAAACTCTGCTTTGTATTTGCAAAATAGGGTGCCCCACAAGTCAATGGTTGGGGTCACTCCATTCGAAGCACTGCATGGGTATAAGCCCAATGTCTCTCATTTGAGAGTTTTTGGTTCCAAAGCTTGGGCTAGAATACCACTTGACAAGAGGAAGGCCTTCCAAGCCCAAAGTAGCGAATGCATTCTGTTGGGATATGTAGAAGATGCGAAAGCTTACGAACTAATGGAGGTCGCAACCAAAAGATGCTTCATTGAAAGAAGTGTCCAGTTCGAAGAAGATTAGCTGCATGATACTCCTCCAATAGCACCGGAAGGTATAACTATTCCTCCACCTATTTTTGATGATGATGATGATGTGCTACAGGTTTCAAATTCAGATGAAGAAGATCACATTCAGCATGATCCTGTTATTGAGACTGAATCTCAAGAGATTCTAGATCCAGATCTAGTACCTATTCCTAATCAAAAGCCTAAGCCCAGATGGGCTCAAAAGCTTATTGATGCAGTTGGAAGTGGTGCTGGAGATCCAAAAGACAAAAGAAGAACAAGGTCCCAGTATCAAAATGACCATGCTACACTATCTCTCACATTTTCTCTCTCTACAGTATGGTGCAACAAAGTTCCAGGTCAGTGCTACTTGATGATGGAAAATGATCAGCTACATGGCCCACAGAAGTAGAAACTTGATCATTCCCTACCTTCACCATCCAGAAGAGACAAACAAAGTCATCAATTCATAAGTACATTGAGAGGTCCACTGATGGACCATGCTGCTGCATAGAGCTGCAATTTTGTAGCAATGTTTTGGCCAAGTTACTATTTCTATGGAGGAAGCTTTTTTCTTCTAAATATAGCTTGCAGATTGCTATTTTTCTGCTTATTTTGATGGGGGGTTTTCCAATAGGTTTTCCCTTGTTTCCTTGGTTGTATTAAGAATATTTTTTTACTATCTTTTAGATTGTATTTGGGTGATCTATGGTCTTGTTACCAGGGTCCATAGTTGTCCAAGCTAGGATTCAGGGGGGGTGTTAGGATTATTAATCCTCCATTTGTCACATGCCCCGATTTTGTAAAATAATGTTATCTTATTTTGATTTTATTCCAAGACATTATGTTAAATTTAATGCTAAGTTGAAACTGATGACTCAGCAGAGTCAAAATATGTGGAATGTAATTCTGAATATTTTAATTTTAAATAAAAAAAGTGGAGACAACAGCTTGGGAGAGCTGTTAAAAAGAGTGTTACTGGTCAAGTTGGTGGAGGGAACTAGGTGGAGAGCAAAAAGACAAGTGGCAACATCCTCAAACACTTCCTATGTTGTAGGTGGAAATCTCCCTACATTTGGGTCATGATCCCCCAAGAAAGTGGGATTAGAGCAGGTGGCTCAATTAATGACAACTAACCCAAAAAGACCTAGGAAATATTAATAAAAGTACCCAATGTAGAGAGCTGAGGCTACTCATTCCAAGAGAAGAATCATTCAGGTGAATGCATTTCAAGGAATTCATTGGGAAGGGAAATTTGGAGGAAGGTGTTTGAGGGGTAAACTGCAGGAAGTTGATCTAGTACAGTTTGCAGCTGAAGATCTTACTGTAGTATGTAGAGTTGGTATTAAGTCTCAGAACTAGTACTTTGTTGTTTGCTCCACCTAGTTCTAGCCAAGGAGACCAGAACAAGCTCGGGGGTCCTGAGAAGCTGTTGTTTGAGCGCTCTCCAAGAGTTGGTAGGGAGGAACGACATCACATTGCTGTTGTCATCCAACTCTAAAGACATGTTCCATTATCTTTTAATTTATATGTTATAGTTTATCTCTGTGGGTGAACAAACAATGAATGATTATGTGTTATGCTGTAAATTGTTAAGTTGAAATCTCTTAGTTTTTTCTAGGCTGAATCTGTACTTTGATGAAAGATAAATCCTACTTGTGTTTTTCCCCATCTGGAGTAATCCAGATCGTACTCTAGCATAGGTAGTGTGTTTAAATGAATAAAGTATGATAGGAAATGAATGAATATAATACTTATGTTTTTCATAGTATTGAAATGTTTTCCATTAGTAGATAGCTATTTTTACAGAAAGATTATTAATCTGTTCGTAGAGTTATTAATAGAACTAGACTGTGTATTTAAAATATCAGAAAAGAAACAAGAATCATCTTATTTACTGACAGTAGTACGTTTAAGTATATAATTCATTTTCTACACAATATCTACTTCAATAAACTGTACATTTAGACTGAAAGAGAAGAACTAGTATTACTAGATGAATGTTTATGTTTATCATCTAGGTTGAGAAAAGATATAAAAATAATACAGATAGTTATTTTTATCCCTTAGCACTAACTAATTTTCTTGCAACTATCTGAACTCTAAGTAGGAACTTGATAAATACTTCAGTATTCTTTTCTTAGTATTGTTAATTAAGGACAGTAGTAACCTATGCTTAATTTATTATTATTATGAAACTGTCCTTATACATTTATAGACAGTATAGATGTAAAAGAGTATGGACAGGTAGGAAAGTTCTTATATTCTTTCAGTAAGCCTAGAGAAATTTTTTTATTAAATAAACACAATCGTTATGGACTGCTCTCAGTCTTATTTTAATATATATAAATACCAACATAAATTTAAGAGCACACATTATTAATAGATAATAATATTATAAATACAAATAATATTATTATTAACAGTAAACAGTGATGTTTATAAATTAATAATTCATAAAACCAAACTGAAGAAAACTGAGTGACAATAATCAAATTTACAAGATAACAACATAGGAAATAATACTTTATAAAAAAAGAAATAATTCTCTATAAAATTTAAAAGGGAATAAACCCTAGCTCATAATTTGAGCGTAAACTATATGTATTTTTAAAATACTGTAGTAACCTAGGTTAAATATAGAGTAGTTCTTTTAAAACTCTTAAAGAACTAAAAATTTTATGCACAGAAATGAATTACAATTCTAATTAGCTTGTACAAATGTATTATAAGAGAAACAATGCTTTTCTTTTACTAACATCATACATATATAGAAATAAATGTGAGGGTTAAAACCCTTAAAAACTATTACATTTACAAGTATCAAAATATTAAAAACCAACTTTACGTAAATTATGTAATCAATAATAACCAGATTAATATAATTACTCACAGTCCTTTGAAGGAAAAATAATAATCTATTCTCATTCCTTTAAGGACAACTGGAAAAAAACTATGTAATTATTATAACAAGAATTATTTATATCAACCCAAGGGTTTTCACAAGTCAAACCCTAATCCATATTTCCAATCAAAGAAGCAAAAAAATTAAGTTACGGCTGTGAGTATCAGCCTTAAGTTTTTATTTATAAACTCTTAGAGAGTATGCAAACAGAGTATAAACTTCATTACATTGAAGGAGGGTAAAACCCTAAATTTTTACATAGAGTGTAATGTAAAACATTGTTAAACCAACAAGTCTACTGACAACACTGTCATTACAAAATTTACAAACTTAAACCTGACCGTAAATCCAAAGCTTTGACTAAGTACAGTGCTCAATATAAATAGAGTCTACCCTAGCAAGGGTTTGATTTAAGTATTTTAACAACAGCTTGTAAAAACATTAAACGATAGCATAACTCGTGGCGAGACGAGGGAGGGTTTCCCAAAACCCTGGGCGAGTCCAATGACCACCCTAACACTAGCAGAGTGAAAATCCATCATTTGGACCACAGGGCTTACTTGAGTTTGAACCATGAGCCACGACCTTTGTAAGGGACTGTCTTTTCTTCTTTGAACAAGCTTAACAGCGATGAGTACTTGTAAACAAAGTAACAAAATACTATTAGATAATTATACGAATATAAACCACGGTAACATCATAATGAATTTGACAACAAAGTTTTGAACCCGAGTTATTCATTTACCTGCCAGAAGAGAACAATGAGCAGCCTCAAAAAGCACTGTCACCTACAAGCTTCGCCTTATTAAAAAATTAACAGCATGCAAGGGTATCTCTCACCCAATGATGAGCCACAAGAACATAAACTAAATATTGAAGCACAATGGAAGCTACAAGACAGCGAAAGAAGATTGCACAGGCTGCGAGCTAAGGGTATCGAATCTCTCCACTATGTGCAGAATAAGAACCTAGCCATGGACAACGGATTTCAAACCATACACTAGAAAGACTTGCAGCATTACATCAAGGCTCAAGACAACCAAAGCGAGGAAGAAAGATGGCCACCATGGAAAGACCAAGCCGAGCAGCCTCAAGGATAGTGCATAGTGCGGAGGAACAATAATAAGGGTTAGGTCACAAGCAATGTTTTATATTCCTGACACATGGTTAGGAGACGACCACGTGGTATCCAATAATCAAACATGCAGTGGGTCAAAGACTATGGTGCCTGCATAGAGCCAAAACCAATTATTAAATCATTGGAATGAGTTTTTAAAACCATAGTATAATCCAAATAATTTTCCATGACGTTGATAATAATTTGCACCATATCATTTGCTAGTGTAAGGAGGTAATTTTCAACATTATTGGGCACGTTGATGGATCGTGGTGACACTTAAACCTTTGTTAAAAATCCCGATAAACATCCTTGCATAAAACTCTTTTCCACTATAAACCATATGTTAATACAATATCACAATTACAATTTGAATGGTGGCATAATTTCTTGTTAAACGATGTTGTTATTATAATTTAGAATTCAATTCATGCATGTTTATTGACATATATGAAGATCAAATTTTATTTACAATAGATAAGAGATCTATGTGGTATTGGGAGAGTTCTTACTAACTGATAAAGAACTATAGTTTTTCTTTATAATAAAACTATAATTATACTTGGTAAATCTCTTGCAATAACATTATCACAAGACATAAGGTTATGAATGACATAGTGCATTAGTGCAAAGGATTATAAACTTTAATTTGGATACGTTGTTGTTTGTAAACTAAGTATAGAATAAATGTCTATCAAACAATAGTTATGCATGTCTAGGAGACTCACAAAATCTAACCACTCAATAATAACAAAACTTTGAAGTGATAAGAAAAACTTATCGTAAGAGTATTGCTATGGAATTTTGCTATACAGTTCATAGCAACATTACGTTGATGAATTTCGAGTTACAACTCAAATAGGAAATTACTAAAAGATCCACCAGGACAATTTAGTAATAAGTAGTTATAAAACTAAGCAAGAAACTAAAATAGGAATAAATATTTTGAGTCCAAAAGTTAATAGAACCTCAGGGTTTAATATGAAAATTAAAGTATAGGTAAAACAATGACCTTATGAAGGAAGGCTTGATGGCTTGCAGCTTATATATTCGAACTGTTACTACCTAAGTTTATCATACTGTAGGTTTATTGCAGAAGCGAATCGTGGGATAATTGTTACTCAGTCAAGATATTGTAATATTACTTAAACGCTGATAAAAATGATCATTATAACATTACAAATTCATAGAAAAAGTAGAAATACTTTGTAACTGAGATTCTAAAGTTTAAAGTCACAAACACACTTACTGTCATTACTTACTCCCAATCATGTCTACTAGAAAAACTGAAGGAAGCCAATTGGTTTTACCTTACAGGAGCTGTCTAAAGTTTAGCAGCTTAATTACTAAGCTTTTTAAATTGCAAATAAAATACTGCTGACACTTTAAAGATCTTTTAATATGTACTCGTTTGATCATACCTGTAAACCTGTAAGAACCAGTATTCATATACGTTAGCACGATTGCTAAGTAAGCCCCAGATTCAAAAGTAGATTCCACCTACTTGACATGAAAAGACTAATCAATAAACTAAAGCAAACAACACACAAGAAGATTTTATTCTTGTTACAAAATATAAACTGTTAAGTTATTAAATTAGAATTTAATGAAACTAAATACTTGTCTGTTTCTTTTATGCGAACCGTTAGCTGATAGTAGACCACAGGTTTTAGCATTTATTATTATCTCAAAATTTTAAAATTTTGTGAAAATTTGGGGTTTTGACATGTGGTATTCGAGCACAAGGTTCAAACACTAGGCCTTGATGAAAGCCAACTAGCTTTCATAAAACAATAAATTAAATTACTATGTTGATGTATGTTATTTTTAAATGTTATTCCATAGAGAATTGTTTTTTTGAAATTTAACAGGTAGGTATGGAAAGGCTGGAAGAGTATGCATAGGAGGAGTCTCTAGCTACAGAAACAGGAAATTTACCCAAAGATCCTATACCAGAGGATTTAACTACAAATTTCTCAGAGCTGTTATAGACTGTAAAAGATTTAAAAACTGAAATGGAGTCTGTAAAGCGAGAGAATGAAAGGATTCTGAGGGCTCAAGAAGAGTTGAATCAGATCCTAATGGAAAAGTTTCAAACTGAGGGTAGGGGTAGAAGGATAGAATATGAAGATTCCAGTCATCAAATAAAATATAAAAAGATGAAGCATACAAAAACTACAAGTAGTTCATCGTCTGAAGCGTTTGGTGAACAATAAAATTATCATACTACTAGTGACAGTAGTGATGATGATCTGTACGCCAAGAAGAGGAAATACAAACCTTATGAGGAAATTTCTGGGGAATTTAGAAAAAATAAAACCACCCACTTTTAATGGAGAGACTGAGAAAGGGGAGGAAGCTGAGTCCTGGTTGTCTGGGATGAAGAAGTACTTCCAAATATATAATTATTCTAACCAGTTAAAGACTAGGATGGCTATATATAACCTCTCAGGAAAGGATGACATATGGTGGCAGGACTTGAAGAGGGTTAAGGGTATAAAAGAGAAAGAAGTTAACTGGAGTAACTTTAAGAGGTATTTCAACAAGAAATTCCTGTCTGAGAAGTATTATGAGGAGAGAGCTCAAGAGTTTTATGAACTGAAGTTAGGTTCAATGACAATGAAGGATCTGAGCAGTAAGTTCTTAAGTCTACTTAGGTATGTACCCTACCTTGTAGACGAGAAACCAAAGGTTCAACGTTCTTTAGCTGTCTACCTTATCATATTAAAGATAGAATTGAATATGATAACCCAAAGACCTTGGAGGAAGCTATGAGAAAGGCTAATTTTTGTTTTGAGCATAATCGGAAGAAAGAAAGCCTGGCCAACTAGAAGGCTAAGAAAAATAACAATCAGTTTGAATCTAAGAAGAAGGATTTTGTGTCTAACAGAAATTTTAAGAACAATAAGGGCAAAAACTATTCTAATAACAAGAATTTCCAAGAAAATAGGAATAGTACACCCAACAATCAGAATAATTTTAAAGGTAAGGAAACTGCAAGTAATCATGGAAACTTTACCAAGAATTTTAAGCGTAAAGAGCCTGTCAAGTGCTGGGAATGTAATGGCCCACACTATGCTTCAGTCTGTCCAAACTGAAAGAAGACTATTTGCAATATTTATACAGTATAGGAGGATATGACCGTTGGGGAACTAGCAAGGAGCATGCCTAGAATCAACGTAGCCTTGGAGAACCGACAAGTTGAATACCAAACTTCCATGGTGGAAGTAGAAGGTATGATTAAACAGACCCCTGTAACTATTTTAATTGATGCAGGAGCTAGTCTCAGTTATATTGCACCCCAGATAGTGGAAAAATGCAAGTTATCTGTCGATAAGTTTGAGAATTCATGGTTAGTTCAGTTAGCCACTGGGGCTAAAAGAAAAGTAACTTGTTTTGTGAAAGAATGTGTTTTACTTATGGATAAGTTTGAAACTGTTGTTAAACTTAATGTTTTGCCACTTGGATCTTATGATTTGATGATTGGTATGGACTGGTTAGAACATCATAGAGTAATTCTAAACTATTATGATAAAACATTCACATGTATAAACAGTGATGAAAAACCAGTAAGTGTTAAAGGTATTCCTAGAAAAACTACTGTAAGATATATTTCTGCTCTGCAACTGAAAAGAGCTGTTAGAAAAGGATGTAAAGCTTATGCAGTAACAATTACTGATGAGGAAAGTAAAATTAACATAGATAAGTTAAAAGTAGAATACATCCCAGTGTTAAAAGAATATGTTGATGTATTCCCAGAAGAAATTCTAGGATTACCTTTGAAAAGGGAATTGGATTTCACCATTGAGCTGGTACCGGGAGCAGTACCTAGCTCAAAGGCCCCTTATCGAATGAACATATTGGAACTTAATGAATTAAAATTGCAATTAAAAGAGTTAATTGATAAAAAGTATATTCGACCAAGCATGTCTCCCTGGGGGGCACCTATCATCTTCGTCAAGAAGAAAGACGAAACTATGCGACTATGCATAGACTACCATTAGCTAAACAAGATGACTATCAAAAATCGATATCCATTGCCCCGCATAGATGATCTATTTGATCAACTATGTGGAGCCACAACGTTTTCGAAAATAGATTTAAGGTTTGGATATCATCAAGTGAGAATTAAAGATGAAGACATCTTCAAGACAACCTTTAGACCATGATATGGTCATTACGAATTTGTCGTAATTCCATTCGGGCTTACTAACGCCCTAGCTGTCTTTATGTGTTTAATGAACAACGTAATGCATAAGTATTTCGATAAGTTTGTGGTCGTGTTTATTGATGACATTCTAATCTATTCAAAAACTGAAGAAGAACATAAAGAACACCTAAAAATTGTTTTGCAAGAATTGCGAGAACATCAACTCTTTGCAATGTTTAATAAGTGTGATTTCTTTAAGGATAAGATTCAGTATTTAGGTCACATAGTGACCAAGGAAGGAATTTTCGTAGATCCTGAAAAGATACTAGCAATCAAAGATTGGTTGGTTCCTAAGGACGTGATGGATGTTAGATCTTTCATGGGCATTACCAGTTATTACCGGAGGTTCATTGAAGGTTTTTCGAGGATAGTAAATCCGATAACTTCCTTGCAAAAGAAAGGAAAGAAGTTTGACTGGAATCAGAAATGTGAAGAAAGATTTAAGATGTTAAAAACTTTATTAACTAGTGCACCTATTTTAAGAATAGCAGATCCTAATAAAGAATTTGTAGTATGCACTGATGCTTGTAATGAAGGCTTAGGCGGTGTTCTGACTCAAGAAGGGCATGTTATTGCCTATGAGTCTAGAAATTTAAAAGTTCACGAAAAGAATTACACAATGTATGATTTGGAATTAGCAGCTGTAATACACACCTTAAAGATGTGGCGACATCACTTAATTGGCAGAAAATTCATTTTAATGACTGATAATAAAGGATTGAAGTATCTTTTAGATCAGCCTAATTTAAATGCTAGACAGGCTAGGTAGTTAGCTTTCTTAAGCGAGTATGATTTTGAAATCCAGCATATAAAAGGAAAAGAAAATAAAGTTGCTGATGCATTAAGTAGGAAAGCAAGGCTGAATTTCGCAACAGTGATCATCACTTATGTTTTAGACTTAGATGAATAGCTTACAGAAGGAATAAAACAAGATGAAATTTACCAGAATTTGCAAGCTAAAGCTAAGGAAAACCCAACAGAAAACTTAATAAAAGGTTACAGTTTAAATGAAAAAGAATTTTTACTGTGTAAAGATAAACTGTATGTACCTAACGTACCTAAGGTCAAGCTGTTAATTCGGGATGAGATCCACAAAACACCATATTCAGGTCATCCAGGTTATCAAAAGACTATAACCATGTTAAGAAAAGAGTATTTTTGGCCAAATATGAAAACTGAAGTAGCTGAATATATTGCAAGGTGTTTAGAATGTCAACAGGTAAAAACTGAACACCAACACCCAGCTGGTTTTCTACAGCCTTTACCTATCCCTACATTTGGGGTCATGATCCCCCAAGAAAGTGGGATTAGAGCAGGTGGCTCAATTAATGAAAAATAACCCAAAAAGACCTAGGCAATCTTAATAAAAGTACCCAATGTAGAGAGCTGAGGCTACTCATTCCAGGAGAAGAATCATTTAGGTGAATGCACTTCAAGAAATTCATTGGGAAGGGAAATTTGGAGGAAGGTGTTTGAGGGGTAAACTGCAGGAAGTTGATCTAGTATAGCTTGCAGCTGAAGATCTTACTGCAGTATGCAGAGTTGGTATTAAGTCTCAGGACTAGTACTTTGTTGTTTGCTCCACCTAGTTCTAGCCAAGGAGACCAGAACAGGCTCGGGGGTCCTGAGAAGTCACTGTTTGAGCGCTCTCTAGGAGTTGGTAGGGAGGAACAACCTCCCATTGCTGTTGTCATCCAGCTTTAAAGACAGGTTCCATTATCTTTTAATTTCTGTGTTTTAGTTTATCTCTGTGGGTGAACAAACACTGAATGATTATATGTTATGCTGTAAATTGTTAAGTTGAAATCTCTTAGTTATTTCTAAGCTGAATCTGTATTTTGATGAAAGATAAATCCTACTTGTGTTTTTCCCCATCTGGAGTAATCCAGATCGTACTCTAGCACAGGTAGTGTGTTTAAATGATTAAAGTATGATAGGAAATGAATGAATATGATACTTATGTTTTTCATAGTATTGAAATGTTTTCCTTCAGTAGATAGCTATTTTTACAGAAAGATTATTAATATTTTTGGAGAGTTATTAATAGAACTAGACCGTGTATTTAAAATATCAGAAAAGAAACAAGGATCATCTTATTTACTGACAGTAGTACATTTAAGTATATAATTCATTTTCTACACAGTATCTACTTCTATAAACTGTACATTTAGATTGAAAGAGAAGAACTAGTATTACTATATGAATGTTTATGTTTATCATCTAGGTTGAGAAAAGATATAAAAATAATACAGATAGTTATTTTTATCGCTTAGCACTAACTAATTTTCCTGCAACTATCTGAACTCTAAGTAGGAACTTGATAAATACTTTAGTATTCTTTTCTTAGTATTGTTAATTAAGGACAGTAGTAACCTATGCTTAAGTTATTATTATTATGAAACTGTCCTTATACATTTATAGACAGTATAGATGTAAAAGAGTATGGACAGGTAGGAAAGTTCTTATATTCTTTCAGTAAGCCTAGAGAAACAATTTTATTAAATAAACACAATCGTTATGGACTGCTCTCAGTCTTATTTTAATATATATATAAATACCAACATAAATTTAAGAGGATACATTATTAATAGATAATAATATTATAAATACAAATAATATTATTATTAACAGTAAACAGTGATGTTTATAAATTAATAATTCATAAAACCAAACTGAATAAAACTGAGTGACAGTAATCAAATTTACAAGATAACAACACAGGAAATAATACTCTATAAAAAAAGAAATAATGCTTTATAAAAGTTAAAAGGGAATAAACCCTAGCTCATAATTTGAGCATAAACTATATGTATTTTTAAAATACTGTAGTAACCTAGGTTAAATATAGAGTAGTTCTTTTAAAACTATTAAAGAACCAACTAAAAATGTTATGCAAAGAAATGAATTACAATACTAATTAGCTTGTACAAATTTATTATAAGAGAAACAATGCTTTTGTTTTACTAACAGCATACATCTATAGAAATAAATGTCAGGGTTAAAGCCCTTAAAAACTATTACATTTACAAGTATCAAAATATTAAAAACCAACTTTCTGTAAATTAGGTAATCAATAATAACCAGATTAATATAATTACTCACAGTCCTTTGAAGGAGAAATAATAATCTATTCTCATTCCTTTAAGGACAACTGGAAAAAAACTATGTAATTATTATAACAAGAAGGATTTATATCAACCCAAGGGTTTTTAAAAGTCAAACCCTAATCCATATTTTCAATCAAATAAGCAAAAAAATTAAGTTACGGCTTTGAGTATCAACCTTAAGTTTTTATTTATAAACTCTTACAGAGTACGCAAACAGAGTATAAACTTCATTACATTCAAGGAGGGTAAAACCCTAACTTTTTACACAGAGTGTAATGTAAAACATTGTTAAACCAACAAGTCTACTGACATCACTATCATTACAAAATTTACAAAATTAAACCCGGCTGTAAAGCCAAAGCTTCGACTAAGTATAGTGCTCAATATAAAATGAGTCTACCCTAGCAAGGGTTTGATTTAAGTATTTTAAGAACAGCCTATAAAAACATTAAACAATAGCATAAATCGTGGTGAGACGAGGGAGGGTTTTCCAAAACCCTGGGTGAGTCCAACGACCACCCTAACACTGGCAGAGTGAAAATCCATCATTTGGACCATGGGGCTTACTCGAGTTTGAACCACGAGCCATGACCTTTGTAAGGGACTATCTTTTCTTCTTCGAACAAGCTTAACAGTGATGAGTACCTGTAAGAAAAGTAACAAAATACTGTTAGATAATTATACTAATATAAACCACGGTAACAACATAATAAATTTGACAATGAAGTTTTGAACCCGAGTTATTCATTTACCTGCCAGAAGAGAACAACGGGCATCCTCAACAAGCACTGTCACCTACAGGCTTCGCCTTATTAAAAACTTAATATCATGCAAGGGTATCTCTCACCCAATAGTGAGCCACAAGAATAGTAACTAAATACTGAAGCACAATGGAAGCTACAAGATAGCGAAAGAAGATTGTACAGGTCGCGAGCTAAGGGTATCAAATCTCTCTACTATGTGCAGAATAAGAACCTAGCCATGGACAACGGCTTTCAAACCATACACTAGCAACACTTGTAGCATTACATCAAGGCTCAAGACAACCAAAGTGAGGAAGAACGACGGTCGCCATGGAAAGGCCAAGCCGAGCAGCCTCAAGGCTAGTGCAGACTGCGGAGAAACAATGATAAGGATTAGGTCACAAGCAATGTTTTATATTCACGACACATGGTCAGGAGATGAACACATGGTCTCCAATAATCAAACACGCAGTGGGTCAAATACTATGGTGCCTGCGTAGAGCCAAAACCAATTATTAAATCATTGGAATGAGTTTTTAAAACCATAGTATAATCCCAATAATTTGCCATGACGTTGATAATAATTTGCACCATATCATTTGCTAGTGGAAGGAGGTAATTTTCAACATTATTGGGCACGTTGATCCATCGCAGTGACACTTAAACATTTGTTAAAAATCCTGATAAACATCCTTGCATAAAACTCTTTTCCACTATAAACCTGTTGCGGCAGCAACTTTTTCTCCCCAAATTTCTTAAATTTTGGGCCCCTCCTCGCGATTTTGCTTTAATCATTGGATCCTTCGAGTTGTTGGGATGTATTTTAAGTTCTTATGAATACTCAAGCTTAATTCTTGACCAAAGTTCGAGTTTGATTGCGTTAAATTTTATGGTGGATGGTCGTTGCTTAGTTTGTCTTACATGTTGAATAAACAAGTTGTTTTTGTTGTTGGTCGCCATCCATTGTTGATCTTTAAAGATGAATAAATGACTAAGTTTTCCATTCAATCGGGGATCCTCCTTATCTTGCTCGGAAGCCTCAGCCTTCTTCCCATTCGGCGTTGTGGCTCCTAGTCCGATATGCAATCCGAAGTATGAGTTGCCCAACTGCTGACGCGCCTTAGCCTGTTTGTCATTTATCTGGATCGTTTATTCTTCCGCCGTTGTGGCCTGAGGATCCTTGTCCCTTCTGATGTAAATTCGCCCGACGTCCGATTAAGTTTCCCGCCCGCTTCGCGTGTCTCCTAGCTCTCTTTCCCGTCATTGCGGCTCTGAAAATCTTCCAGCCTCCGAAGCTCAAAACCGTCCGATGGCCGTTTTAAAGCCCCTCTTGCCTGTGTTTTGCTTGTCCGCGACTCAAGCCTCTCCCACTATTGCGAATGGGAGAACCTTTCGGCCTCCAAGCTTACTTCCTTCCGATGGCCGACTTCAGGTGTTCCCGCCAGTATTTTTCTGTTGACGACCATAGGATAAGTGCGTCAGGCCCGTAGGTGTTGTGCCCTGCCATTTCCTTGTGAAATAGTCTTTTAATGGATAATGTCTTTGCTGTTGAGATGTTGTTTGTGAATTGATTGCAGGCAGTTTCGAGGAGACCGGTCAATCTACCCTGGTCTGAAGAAAGACGGACCATCTAGCAGAAGTATAACTGAAGCTAGGAGAATTGCTGTGGAGAACTATGGCAGTAGAAAACAAAATCCGAAACAATAAACGCGCAGATCCCAGAAACGGATCAGTTACCTTGGTGGTTCATGATTGCATATAGACAAAAGATCATAATACAAAGCGTTTGAGAAATTGAAAGACCATGCGTCTGGAAAACGAAACACTCTGTAATTGTAGTTTAAATATTGGAAGGTGGAACGGAGTAGGGGCTTTTTCCCTGGAAAATTTTGTAAACAATTGCTTGTAAGAGGAACTACTTCGTTTTGCAAAGGAAACTGCAATTTTTCCTATTGTAGAGAGTGAAAAGTGGAATGTATCAATGCAGCTCAATGAATAATGTTGAAGAGAAACTATTTTGTTTTCAGCTGTTTTCTCATTTACTGTAAGAGTATTTAATGTTCTGAACCTATGTTCTTGTTAAATGTTCTTCAGTAGTTGCTGAGATATTTTTCACTGTGAGTAATAAATGTTGTTATAAAATGATCAGCTATCTGCTTATTTAAATATCTGTAAGTTTTCATGTTTCTTGAAAGAAGTACCAGCTATCTGTGATTCTTCATAATGCATGTGCAAAAAATGTATTTCTCACCCAAAATGATAACCATGCTCCCTAGGGATAGATTAGATAGTTAGTTTCTTTCTTATTGTATCTGATCCAGTTGCTGGCGAGCATAAGACGAGAGATAAGAACCTGTGCATCACATTGTGACCGCTCCTTGCATCTTGATCGCCCTGCATTTAGTTAGGCACTTGCATTTCATTTCTTAAAGTCAAAAGACAAAAACTCGGTGGGCTGGACCGCAACCGGTAAAGCCTTTGTTTTGTTTCTTGACCTACGGTGGCCGAACTGCAAGCCAGACAGATTCCCTATTCCAAACATTCAACGGGCTATTTGGGAACGTTGATTGGGGAGAATCCCTTACTGTTGCCGCCTGTGAATTGCCAGGACTCAAAAGTTTTGGTGCTAGAAGGAGGGCCTCCAGTACATGGCTGGCCGAGGAAACCCGTTTTCCCGAGATTATTTCACTGGTTACAGTTCTGAAAGTAGTGGACCACGTAATCCAATTCTGGAAGAAGTGAATAGAGAAAATCTATATCCTGTCCGCAATGAGATCGTTAATGACTTGAGAAGACACACCAGGGCATACGTAAAGAAGATTGGAGGATTGCCGATTATCCCTGAGTTTCCCAGGAGAGAGTATAAAAAGAAATACCGTCCTGTGACAGAAGATTCGGTGCTGGTTGGAGACTGGGAAGAACTTGTGGAAACTTCCTTGCAAGAAGTTGATCTACCTTTGAATCAAGAAGGCCTAGAAACCCCTTACATTTCTCATGTTCACACCCCTGTTGGTTCACCTCCTCACTCTCCACCTCAAATCATGGCCGATGTTAACGCCAACCAACCTTCTCCCAATCCACCAAATCCACCACCTGCATGGAAAGCCAGGTCACCCCTAAACCCGACTCCTCCTTTGCATGACCTACCTCAGGCCTTTGAAAAGTTATTGCCTAAGTTCGATCCAAATGAGAAGATGTTAGTGGATGATCATTTGCAGAGTTTTTACTTGGAAATAGAAGGACTGAGAGCTGGGGAACATGAAGATGTAGTGTGCAGACTTTTCCCGCATACCCTCAAAGGGACTGCTGCATATTGGTACTTTAGGTTGCCTGCTAATTCTATCCCAGATTGGGATACCTTCGAGAGAATGTTTAGAAGTAAGTATGCAGTCCAAAAGACTCACGCTGCCCTCATGAAAGGACTGTGTGCATTGAAGAAAGAGAAAAAAGAAAAAGTGCACAGCTTTACACAAAGGTTTGCAGCATATCTAAATTTTTTTTTCTGAAACAGATAAGCCTTCAGACAAAGTACTTATCGAATACTATACTTCAGCTTTGGGTCTTGATTTGGCCATGTTTGCAAAAGGTAGGGCCAAGCCTACTTTGACAGAGACCTATGAAGAAGCATAGGTGGTGGAAGTAGAAAGAGAAAGTATTGAGGACTATCCAGAACAATCAGGAGAAAGAAGCGCAGGAAGGAAGACCTTATTGTTCGCTAAGCCTAAGGAAGAAAAGTTGCCAGACCTGGAGAATATGGCCAAAATGATGCAAAAGCTATCTAATAAGATCATAGACTTGGAGAAGGAAAAGGAAGCCCAAAAATTCTATAGGCCATATTATAAGAAGAGGGAGGAAAATAATCAGCCCCAACCTCCTCCTCAAAAAACTGCATCCATGAATTTGATGGATATAGGAATGGAATATTTCTGTACCTTTCATCAACGACCTCATTCCGAAAGGAACTATCCACAATGGATAAATTCAATGACGTTAGTTATGAATCAGATGTTGGATTCAAGATTAACGGAAGAAGATGATGATGAAAGGAAAGAAAGTGCTGCTTCTACAAAAGAACGAGAAGAAGAGACTATGGCATTATGGAGTTCTGTCTCCTTACTCGATGCAGAAGAAGATATAACTAAAAAACACAAAGATATCAGGGAGGCTAACGTGACAACTAGAAGTCAAGGGACCGTTAGCAATGACAGTATTTTACTCCCAAAGATCAGAAGGCTGCAAAGAAATATCGGGAAGAAATTTCAAGATAAATCCATGGCTGATAAGACTCCAGAATTCACTATTACCAGCCAAGATCCTAAGCAGAATAGAATGATGCCTAAACTAAACAAAGAAAAGGTGAATGCTGATAAATCTCAGTCCATTAAACAACAAATTGAATATGACGTTGTTGAAGATTTAAAGAAGATAAAGGCAAACGTCCCTATGTTTGAAATGTACAAAGTACCTCAACAAAAAGAAAGGTTGTTGAAAGCACTGGAAACATCAGAAGAGAAGCGGCCCGCTGACAATCAACCTCTCGACGAAGAAGAAATTGGAGAAGCTAGCATTGGAGGTAAGTCTAAAACTAAATAGCCACCCTTCCTCCTGACGTTTGAAATTTTTAATCATAACGTTCACAATTGTCTAGTAGACTCAGGGGCGTCAATTAATGTCATGCCCGTATCAGTATGTAAGAAAATCAATGGGCATTTTAAGCCAACCACGTGGAGGGTGGTGAAATTGGATAGGACAGACGTTAAGGTAATTGGTGAGATGGAGGACGTTCTAATCTGTCTGGCATCAAATGACAAAGTATGCCAAGTTATTAACATCGTGGTGGCTGATATACCAGACGCTTACAGCCTGGTCCTGAGCAGAGATTGGTCAGCTAAATTGAATGGATATTTCGCCTCAGATTGGTCGCACCTGTGGTTGCCGTACAAAGGAAGTCCCAATCAGATTAAGGTTTTGAGAGAACCTCACATGAAGTACAATGTTACTCAATTGGATGAGAAGAATATACCGGTTGAAACTGTGTTGGGAAACTATTTTCTCAAACTGGAACCAGGGAACTATCAAGATGAGGAGGCCAGTGGCACATCTAACACCCAACCTGATCTCCTTCGATTTTCTCAGGCTGATGAGATTGAATGTAAAATTGTAGATTTAGCAGTAGGTGTAGATTCATTTTCAGTAGTTAATGATTTTTGGACTTTATTTTTTGATGGCTCGAAGACTTTAGAAGGATCAGGAGCTGGCTGCGTCCTTATTGATCCGCAGATGAATAAACATTTCCTGTCATGTAGATTAGAGTTTGAGTGTACTAATGATACAACTGAATATGAAGCACTGGTGCAGGGACTAAAGAAAGCGATTGAATTGAATGTAAGTAATTTAAAAGTTTTTGGGGACTCAGAAATAGTTGTAAAGCAAATAAGAAATCAAATACATTGTGTTTCCCCCCACTTGAAAGCTTACCAAAACGAGGTATGGGATTTGCTTAAATGTTTTCATGCATTCAATATTATTTCAATCCCAAGAATGAAAAATGCAGCCGCTGATCTTTTGGCCACATTAGCCGCCAGGATGGTACCCACTAATAATAGATGTTCTGTTGAATTACTTTTCAGGCCTTCAATACCTGACATGATCACCAACCTGCGCGTCTTTGACAATGATCAGCAAATAATCGAGTGTTTGACAAATGATGAGATCTTTAAAGGAGCCATTATAGACGATGAGGAACATCAGGATGAGATGAAATATGATAATTTCATTCCTAAAGGGGTTAGAACATTAGAGAAGATGTTTGAATTGAATGAAAAGTTCAGAAGGCCCGCTAACGTGAAGACGCACAGCTCAACTCTACAGTTCGAGCTGATAAATTTGGGGACTGAGAACAATCCTAAGTTCGTGAATCTCGGCAAATGTTGTTCACCAGCAGAAAGAGACAAATTCATTGGCCTATTTAAACAATATAAAGACGTTTTTGCATGGACGTACGAAGATTTGAAAACCTACGACACCAACATCATCAAGCATATCATCCCTATTAAAGCAGGCATCAAGCCATATCAGCAGCCGTTGAGGAAGATGCACCCGAAGTTGGAACCACTAATCCAGAGCGAAGTGAAGAAATTGTTGGACGCTAGAATTATTTTTAAAGTCAGGCACTCTGAGTGGGTGTCAAATTTAGTGCCAGTTAGAAAAAAGTCAGGAGAAATCAGACTGTGAGTGGACTTCAGAAAATTAAACCACGCCTAAGATAAAGACAACTATCCGGTGCCTCCCATGGAGCAGTTGCTACAGATGGTTTCCGGTTCTGAATTGTTTTCATTGTTAGATGGGTTCTCTGGTTACAACCAAGTGTTAGTAGCCGAGGAAGATAGATTGAAGACAACGTTCAGAACTAAATGGGGGACTTTTGCGTATAGAAGGATGCCCTTTGGACTGATTAACGCTGGAGCGACATTTCAGAGAGCTATGGACATAGCTTTCCGCGGACTGATTGGATGAAGTGTTATGGTATACCTTGATGACATCACAATATTTTCGAAGAAAAGAGGGGAGCACGCGTTCCACCTGAAGCAAATTTTCGAATGCTTCCGGAAATATGGCATTTCCCTCAATCCTAAGAAGTGCGTTTTTGCGGTCACAGAGGGCAAGTTACTGGGGCATATAGTTTCAAAGAGAGGTATATCTATAGACCCAGAAAGAATTAAGGCCATTGAACAAATCCCTATGCCCCATAATAAAAAGGGAATGCAATCTTTCATGGGAACAATAAATTTCGTACGAAGGTTTGTGCTTGATTTTGCCCAGACTGTTAAGCCATTGCAGCAGATGGTCAAGAAAAATGCACAGTTTAAATGGACTGAAACTGAAAAGAATGCTTTCAGTAAAATCAAGACTGATGTTGCACATGCGCCCTCCCTGAAAAGTCCAAACTTTGGTAAAGACTTTATTATGTATACATTTGCATCCGATGATTCATTGGCAGTCGTGCTTACACAAAAGGAGGACGGGGGTGATGGATTCCCAATCTCTTTCATGAGCACTGGGCTTCAAGGGGCTGAATTAAACTACCCAGCCATTGATAAGCAAGCTTACGCAGTATTTAAGGCAGTGAAGCAATTTAGGCCTTATATATTAAAAAATCGAACCAAGGTAATAGTCCCTTACCCAACTGTAAGATCCCTTCTCATTCAGAAAGAATTAGGAGAAAGAAGGGGCAACTGGGTAATAGCTCTTCAAGAATACGACCTTGAATTCAAGCCAGCCTCTATAGTGAAAGGTCAAGGATTATGCAAATTGATGACTAGAAGCATAAACAACGAAGAACAAGCATGGGAAGATGAAGCCGAATTGCATGTACTGGATGTATGTCCTTTGTTCACAGCTCCTGAGTCCTGGTATAGAGACCTTGTGCATTACTTACAGTCAGGGCTGTTGCCAGAACATTGGAGTTCAAAATAGAGAAGAGCTCTGTGTCTGAAATCAGCTCCCTACCAAATCATAGAAGGCGTATTATTCAGAAAAAACTATGACGGGGTTCTCCTCAGATGTTTAGAAAAGGAAGATGCAAAGAAAGTAATGGAAGAATTACATGATGGTCCGGCTGGGGGACATTATTCAGGCGACACTACAGCCCACAAAATCCTTAGGGCCAGTTACTACTGGCCTACGCTCTTCAAAGATGTACATGCACATGTTAGAAAATGCGATATTTGTCAAAGGTGTGGTGGAAGACAGCCTAAGGCAGCAGTGCCCCTAAAGCCTGTTATGATCACATAACCATTTGAGCAATGGGGGTTGGACATTATTGGAGAAATCAAACCAAATTATTCCCTGCTGCACAAATACATTATTACTGCTACTGATTATTTCACTCGCTGGGTCGAAGCTATCCCACTGCGCAAGATAAACGAAGATGAAGTCATCAACTTCCTACAAGATCATTTCATGACCAGGTTTGGAGTTCTAATTTCGTTAGTTTTTGATAATGCTAAATACTTTTCATCAATTAAATTGACTGCATTTGCTCATGATAAAGGGATAAAATTACATTATTCTGCTAACTACTATCCGCAAGGGAATGGCCTGGCTGAATCCTCTAATAAAAACCTTATTAGAATTCTGAAGAAGATTGTCATAGAAAACCAGAGAAGTTGGCACTCAGATTTACCCAATGCCCTGTGGGCTGACAGAGTCACCCCCAAGTCTGCAATAGGGGTGTCACCCAATACCCTTGTGTACGGTAAGGAGGCCATCCTGCCTCCCAATATCATGCTACCATCTTCCATGCTAGCCCAAGAGTCTAGGGGGTCATATGATGAGGTTCTCCAAATAAGGATATATAATCTTCTGAAAGCAGAGGAGGCCAGATCCAAGGCTAGAGAACATTTTAAACAGCAGCAGGAGATAGTAAAAAGATGGTTTGACAAACATAAAGCTGGGAAAAGGGAATTGGAAGTGGGAGACCTTGTTCTCAAGTGGGATCATCCCCATGATGAGAAGGGAAAGCATACTAAGTTCCAACAATTGTGGGTAGGCCCATTTTAGATCAAAGAAAAACTTGGCCCTTCTACTTATAAGCTGCAGGATTTACAGGGATGGGAAACTTGCCAGTCAATGGTTTGGTTCTCAAGCCTTATTTTTCTTGAAGTTGTCTTTGAGTTTCCTGTCTTGTATATAAATAAGATGTTTGGTTGTTTTTGAGTCATGTTTTCATTTTTTTGAATTTAAGTCTATTGGTTTCAATAAAGGGAGTTAACTCATGGTTATTTGAGAAACACCAAAATTTCTGGAAATGGTAGACATGTTTGAGTAGTCAGACTGTGTGTTGCTGTTTGAGTTTCTTCCAGTCTAGCAGTTTTTCTTGAAATCTCTGTGTGCATTGAAGTCCTGCTTAATCCATGCAAGATAAACCGGATCCAAAGAGTCTAGAATACTATGTTGAGGCTCCACCCACTTCACACCTAAAATGTCTAAGGGGTGATAACGGAGGACCCACAGAAAAGAGAACGGTGAACAGTATGTTAAATACAAATGATCCCATGCCAGGAAATAAACACCAAAAGACTGATGAGAGCCAGAATTCCTATTGAAAGCATCATGCATCAAAGCAAAAGCTGAATCATAATTAATAAATTGCCAAAAGATCCTCTCCGTCCGTGAGCTGAAACATTAAGCACACCGCTCACACAAAAGGGCACTATGGGATAGAGGATCCTGAATTAAAATTCAGTAAGAAAGGCACACAGGAGGATTCGCAAGAAAGGAACAAGAGTCTAAAAGCACAAAAGATGCTAAAACAGCATGGGAATGAGGAGCAAATGAACATTTCTGTTCACCACCCGCTACGACCATGTGGTGTCAACGCTGTTAGCTACCTGAAGATAGAGATAATAATGAAACTCATTTTCTGGCATCAACAAAGTTATCTGGACTTGAAGGTCTTGGTTTTCCCTGTCCCCAATGGACTATCATCAATGATTAAGGAACACACTTCTGTCGGTTGAGAAATCCATATGGATGGAAGAATTCATTAGACGCATTCTGGTTAAACAGTCTGTTGCTCAAAGTATAATCACCTAGAGATCTAGGTTCACCATGTAATCTCCAATTGTTGCGGCAACAACTTTTTCTCCCCAAATTTCTTAAATTTTGGGCCCCTCCTCGCGATTTTGCTTTGATCATTGGATCCTTCGAGTTGTTGGGCTGTATTTTAAGTTCTTATGAATACTCAAGCTTAATTCTTGACCAAAGTTCGGGTTTGATTGCGTTAAATTTTATGGTGGACGGCCCTTGCTCAGTTTGTCTTACTTGTTGAATAAACCAGTTGTTTTTGCTGTTGGTCGCCGTTATAGCAGGTCGCTGTCCATTGTTGATATTTAAAGCTGAATAAATGACTGAGTTTTCCATTCAATCGGGGATCCTCCTTATCTTGGTCTGAAGCCTCAGCCTTCTTCCCATCCGCCGTTGCGGCTCCTAGTCCGATATGCCATCTGAAGTATGAGTTGCCCGACTGCCGACGCGCGTTAGCCCGTCTGTCGTTTATCTGGATCATTTATTCTTCCGCCGTTGTGGCCTGAGGATCCTTGTCCCTTCCGATGTAAATTCGCCCGACGTTCGATTAAGTTTCCCGCTCGCTTCGTGTGTCTCCTAGCTCTCTTTCCCGCCGTTGCGGCTCTGAAAGTCTTCTGGCCTCCGAAGCTCAAAACCGTCCGATGGCCGTTTTAAAGCCCCTCTTGCCTGTGTTTTGCTTTTTCGTGACTCAAGCCTCTCCCACTGTTCCGAATGGGAGAACCTTTCGGCCTCCGAGCTTACTTCCTTCCGATGGCCGACTTCAGGTGTTCCCACCAGTATTTTTCTGTTGACGACCATAGGATAAGTGCATTAGGCCCTTAGGCGTTGCACCCTTCCATTTCCTTGTGAAATAGTCTTTTAATGGATAATGTCTTTGCTGCTGAGATGTTGTTTGTGAATTGATTGGAGGCAGTTTCGAGGAGACCGATCAATCTACCATGGTCTGAAGAAAGACGGATCATCTAGCAGAAGTATAACTGAAGCTAGGAGAATCACCATGGAGAACTATGGCAGTAGAAAACAAACGCCGAAACAATAAATGACAGATCCCAGAAACGGATCAGTTACCTTGGTGGTTCATGATTGCATACAGACAAAAGATCAGAATACGAAGCGTTTGAGAAACTGAAAGACCATGCGTTTGGAAAACGAAACACTCTGTAATTGTAGTTTAAATATTGGAAGGTGGAACAGAGTAGGGGCTTTTTCCCTGGAAAATTTTGTAAACATTTGCTTGTAAGAGGAACTACTTCGTTTTGCAAAGGAAACTGCAATTTTGCCTGTTGGAGAGAGTGAAAAGTGGAATGTATCAATGCAGCTCAATGAATAATGTTGAAGAGAAACTATTTCGTTTTCAGTTGTTTTCTCATTTACTGTAAGAGTATTTAATGTTCTGAACCTATGTTCTTGTTAAATGTTCTTCAGTAGTTGCTGAGATGTTTTTCACTGTGAGTAATAAATGTTGTTATAAAATGATCAACTATCTGGTTATTTAAATATCTGTAAGTGTTCATGTTTCTTGAAAGAAGTACCAGCTATCTGTGATTCTTCATAATGCATGTGCAAAAAATGTATTGCTCACCCAAAATGATAACCATGCTCCCTAGGGATAGATTAGATAGTTAGTTTCTTTCTTATTGTATCTGATCCAGTTGCTGGCGAGCATAAGACGAGAGGTAAGAACCTATGCATCACATTGTGACCGCTCCCTGCATCTTGATTTCCCTGCATTTAGTTAGGCACTTGCATTTCATTTCTTAAAGTCAAAATACAAAAACTCGGTGGGCTGGACCGCAACCGGTAAATCCTTTGTTTTGTTTCTTGACCTATGGTAGCTGGACCACAAGCCGGACGGATTCCCTATTCCAAACAGTCAACGGGCTAGTTGGGAACGTTGATTGGGGAGAATCCCTTATTGTTTCCGCCTGCGAATTGCCAGGCCTCAACAAAACCATATGTTAATACAATATCACAATTACAATTTGAATGGTGGCATAATTTCTTGTTAAACGATGTTGTTATTATAATTTAGAAATCAATTCATGCATGTTTATTGATATATATGAAGATCAAATTTTCTTTACAATAGATAAGAGATCTATGTGTTATTGGGAGAGTTCTTACTAACTGATAAAGAACTATAGTTTTTCTTTATAATAAAACTATAATTATACTTGGTAAATCTCTTGCAATAACATTATCACAAGACATAAGGTTATGAATGACATAGTGCATTAGTGCAAAGGATTATAAACTTTAATTTGAATACGTTGTTGTTTGTAAACTAAGTATAGAATAAATGTGTATCAAACAACAATTATGCATGTCTAGGAGACTCACAAAATCTAACCACTCAATAATAACAAAACTTTGAAGTGATAAGAAAAACTTATCGTAAGCGTATTGCTATGGAATTTTGCTATACAGTTCATAGAAACATTACGTTGATGAATTTCGAGTTACGACTCAAATAGGAAATTACTAAAAGATCCATAAGGACAATTTAATAATAAGTAGTTATAAAACTAAGCAAGAAACTAAAATAGGAATAAATCTTTTGGGTCCAAAAGTTAATAGAACCTCAGGGTTTAATATGAAAATTAAAGTATAGGTAAAACAATGACCTTATGAAGGAAGTCTTGATGGCTTGCAACTTATATAATCGAAGTGTTACTGCCTAAGTTTATCATACTATCGGTTTATTGCATTTCTAAATCGTGGGATAATTGTTACTCAGTCAAGATATTGTACTATTACTTAAACGTTGATAAAAACAATCATTATAACATTACAAATTCATAGACAAAAGTAAAAATACTTTGTAACTGAGATTCTAAAGTTTAAAGTCGCAAACACACTTTACTGTCATTACTTACTCCCAATTATGTCTACTAGGAAAACTGAAGGAAGCCAATTGGTTTGACCTTACAGGAGCTGTCTAAAGTTTAGCAGCTTAATTACTAAGATTTTTAAATTGCAAATAAAATACTGTTGACACTTTAAAGATTTTTTAATATGTACTCGTTCGATCATACCTGTAAACCTGTAAGAACCAGTATTCATATGCATTAGCATGATTGATAAGTAAGCCTTGGATTCAAAAGTAGATTCCACCTACTTGACATGAAAAGACTAATCAGTAAACTAAAGCAAACAACACACAAGAAGATTTTATTCTTGTTACGAAATATAAACTGTTAAGTTATTAAATTAGAATTTAATGAAACTAAATACTTGACTGTTTCTTTTATGTGGAGTGTTAGCTGATAGTAGACCGTAGGTTTTAGCATTTATTATTATCTCAAAATTTTATTTTTTTGTGAAAATTTGGGGTTTTGACACCCTTGGTCAAATGTCTATAGATTATTTTTTCCTAACTTAGGAACCTTAATTGATTATTTGGATCCACTAGTACAATTGGGTCCACTTGACCTAATGGGACCACATGTACTAGTCACTGTAGTGTGGGGAACACTACTAGAGGTTAACTGCCACTTACTGCATGTACATGCATCAATTTGGGTGCCTCCTAGACCAATCCCTACATTTTAGGAGCCACTGGGAGTCCCGACACCAGCCTGCTTCAGTTAGTTGGAGTTAGTACTATTTAGTCTTAGTTAGCCCCCAGTTACTTTCAGTTAGTTCACAATCAGTTAGCTAGTGCATGTCTTGCATGGATAATGCATGGTTGCATGTGGAGTAGATGCCTTTTCCCACCTACCACACTCAGTTGCACTGAGTTAACTAGCCATCACTAATTGATTGAGTTGGTTGGACATTTGGTAGTTGATTTTGGATTCCGATATTGATTGAGGCACCATGAGTCAGAGATTCAGTTAGATACAATCATATCCATTGGGAGATTCAAATTGCTACCCCATGCATTCAAATTCTTTCGTATGTAAACTATTGTAACACCAGATATTATTATTGTGAATGATATTGTAAATTCCTGAGAAATACTTGTATGTTTCCTGTGTGGTTTGTTTTGTTCAGTTTGTATCTTCATTCTCCATTATTTTGGTGCAAACATTATTAGAACTATCTGCTTGAAGATATAAATGGCATTCAAATTTTAATAACATTAATGGTGATCTTCCTCTCAGCTTGTTAACAATTTTCATCATTGACCAGTAATAAAGTGGTTTCAGTCATGTTGGACATTAAAACATTGTAATCACATGGATATAATCGTACTTTATGGAAGATGAGACAAAGACCCTGGGTATCTGTTAAAGCGCTTATTTCTTTCCCCAGTTTGCGATGAAATATTTTTTATGAGTCCTAGCATGGATCCACATTTGGATGGTCGTGGTTGTGCTCAAATTTGTGTCCATTTGACATAGATCTACATTGTATGTCTAGTAGCTATGTCCAACATTGAGTCTTCTTCACATGGATCTACGTTGTATTCTAGTATCCGTGTTTATTGATCTCTCTCATGTTTGCCTTGTATTGGTATGCAACCATGATGAGGAATCATTCGGATATGAGTAAAAAATATTGATGTATTGCATAATCCTGGTTGATGATGATCTCCGATTAAGCAATTTCTTGCCTTAAAGTGATAACTTGCTCTTTCAAAGATCTCGCCAATCGTATCCCTCTAGCCTCATGCTTTGGGGGGCATTCTGTTACACATAAATCTCGTCACCATCATGTGTTAAGGCCCAAAACATCAGAAATTTTCCTCAATTCCTAAAATATTAAGTTGGACATTGGCCCAGCCTCCTATTTCTCATATTTAAGTCCACCACCACCTTTGCTTTTTATGCAATAAGTGTTACCCTCTTCAGTAATGCCTATTGTCTCTTGACAATAAGCGGTTCCATCGCCTTTTTCAATTAAAAAAGGAGGTTGCACCTTGGTAACGCTCTGTCTACATAGTGGAAGAGCGGTGCTCAAGTTTTAAAGAGAAAAATAGAATATTCACGAAGCTTCTCTAAGGAATACTTTGTGGCACCCTCATCCCTACTCTTATGGACCACTTGGACTTGAGATCCCCCCTAGTAGGATATCCCTTCCGCCTCATAAACCTTTTCCTCAACCATCACTATCCTCCCAAGGCCTATAAAACCTGGCTCATCCTCCATGGGAAGAGACATAAAAGTTAAGATTCTGGCCAAATATTGTGTGAGCATAGTGAAGGGAAGTTGGAGCTTTGAGGACAAGACATAGCATGTAAAGGAGCATCACAACACTAAGGCAAATAGTTGTAATCTCTCTTCTTCATTTCAATGCAAAGATGGTTCCTTTCCCATAAAATGCATTATGTTGCAATCATTCTGTTATCACTAAAAGATATTCCTTGACTGCTGAAAGAACATGGCTAGTGAAATCTTAATGATGTGGAAAAAAGTGGATAAGTATGAGAGTTTATAAACAGGTAAACATTACAGAGATTAGGTAAATATTACATGGGAAATGGCTGCAGCAGATGTATAAATGTAACATGCTGTAATAGAAAGATTTGCGAGTGTGAACTTATAGAAAAAGTAAGCTAATCCCATTCTATATCCTTAATAAACATGCATATAACTCATAAGAATTCTGGTATGGTATCATAAGGACCATACACAGAAAAAAATCATGAACACCACATAATTTATCAATTCATAATAAAATGGAATAGGGCTCATCTCGACTGTAATCACTCCAAAGCATCTCTTCTTTTTAAAGATATCCAAATAAATACATGTCTGTAGGAAACTAACAGTAGCAACTCTTTCTATCCCTGCCTTAGCCCTCGGCTAGAACTCTCACTTCTCTTATATTACATATTACAATATTTATATGAGAAAAATACCCTGAATAAGCAATTGCATTTAATCATAAAACATATGAAAAGACTCTGATTATCTTCCAGCTGATCCCTTGATATTTTATTTTCCACGATTTTTGGCTAACAGATGGCCTATCTTCCTAGAACAAATTACTATCTCAAAACCGGTAGACACTACAGTGATATGCTCCTGTAATATCTCCTCCGAAAAATTGAGAAAGAAGGACCCAGACTCCTCCATTTTGCGAGTGTTGGTAACTAAATATATCATCTGTCAGCAAATTTGAAGATAACCCATGACTTATGTTTGTTAAGAGATTTTGGTTGTTTTTATGGGTATTCTCATTGAATATTCTTCAAATGTGGAGATAAATCTTTGATGCTAATTAGATGACAGGAAATTTGAGAATGAATGTTGACTGTTGATCATTATCCTGGAAATCTAGAACTGCTTGAATATTTTTCCTGGAAAAATGGATTTGATCCTCTCCCTTCGGATAAAACCCTTCTCCTTTATGGCTTTTGCATTTTCTTTGGCAGGTAGTTGCAACCTAAATTCTCCACATTAACTCCTCCTCATGTAACCCTATATGCTATGGACCAGTATAAGTGTTGTTAAAGCATTTGTTCCTTGAAAATTTTGAAAAACAGAGCACTCTGAATAACTTTGAAAGCTGTATGTTTAACCTCTGTTTCGGTTTAGCTTGGACCTCAGTTGCATTCAATAATTCATCTCTCTATTGTGATCAATAGTTGCATCTTGTTTACCTTTTGAACAATGATTACAATAGACAGAGCTTTGAACATTATATATATATATATATATATATATATATATATATATATATATATGCATCTATCTTTAACATTTTCTAACATGCTATGCAGATGTAACACAGTCTCAAATCTAAGCTGTAGATAACTTGAACAAATGATATAACTATGGTGTACTCCATATTTGAAATCATGATTAAACGCTGAAATTCAATGATAGACTTTAGCTTTGGGTTTTCATCAAATTGGATGTTTTGCTTTTAAACATATCTGACAAACAACATGTTATAGATAACTTGTTGATGACAGTGGCATATGAACTATGATTTGGGCTGTTGGCGCTTGAAAAATCAACTCAAAACATTTAATTAATTCACAACATCCTATTTTCGGTGCTTGATATTGGATGGCTAACAATCCCAGGACATATCCCATATGAGAAAGTAAATGATCATTATTTTTACACCTGTCTTCAAGTAATTATGACCTGTTATCTACAATGAGTGACCCATGGGATCTCCTCGGTGCTGGGCATGAGCACTTTCATGCATAAACTTAACACATACGAGAGATTTGTATATGGTTTGGGGAAAACTATACTTTGAAACAAATGTCAATTTAACGTTTACCCAAAATGACAAAATGAAAGCACAACACAAAATTGAGATTGACAATTTATGTCAAGGTGAGTGATAGTTGAAAACCAAAACGGAAGAACATGACCAAAACTTTATGAAACAAGACTTATCCTCCTTTTAAAGAATCCATGCAATGTATAAAAGGTTATAAGTGAAAAGTATGAGTATTAAATATTTTTTAATTTAATAAAATTATTTAAAGAAAAAAAACATTTTCTTTAAATTAATAATAATTATTAAAAACAAAAAACTATGATACCTAAACTAGATAATGATAGAAATGGAAAATTGAATAAGGGTTTGATAAAATGAATAGCTTCTGAGCAAACAAAGAGAAAAAGGCCAGAGATGCATCAAGAACTGATCGAGGATGAAGGTTTGAGGTGATGAGGAGTTTACCAAGGTTTAAGGTGATGGGAGTTGACCAGGTTGACAAAAATTCAAAGCTTTGATGAAGATTCTAATGGAATTTCTGCCAGTGAATATCAAGGTCCCTCTTTCTAGGGGTAGATTCTGGTGACAACATATGGCTCCATTTGGGGATGGCATGCTCCCTACGAGATGCCAAGAACCAACAGACTAAGTACCTTTTCCATTCCATTGGGCTGGAGTCTTCTTGATGCAAACCCATAAACTAAAAAGTGATCCAAACTCATACTCTGCAAACTGAAAATTGCAATCTGTTATGTTATATATCATTGCTCCATTGGGATGGAGTCTACAAATCTACTACAAGCCAACATACTAGAAACAAATATGTTGAAAAACTGTGCACCACTACAAGTGAAAATCCAACTGTCTTTGTTGAAAACCAAATGGCATACTGAAAAGCCAAGTAACTGCTCTATTGCTGAAAGCTGAAAGGGAATACATGCTCTTGAGATGAGCTTATTTATGCACACTCCTATTCTATTCTTGCAAATATCAAGCTGATCATGTGTAATTCCATTTCCAATGAAACCAGGTTAAAAATTGACGTAGCAATTGAAATCCTGGAACATGCTTCTGTAAATATAGTAGAATAAATATTGAAGAATTTATAGGCAACTGATCATGAATGTGAAACCCATACTTATAGCTGAACAAAATGAATGGCTCGAGATAAGCATCTATTGGATCATAAAAATAATTAAAAACCATGTTTTGATCAGATACCCCTGTTTCTTGTTGAAGATAAGTGAACGACCTTTGGATAAGTTCTAACCTTATGGTTTCCATAGAAGCAAATTTTTCACAATCATCTAAAAACCATTTTTTACTTTCCAAGATATGTTGATTTAATTATTTATTCAAAGTAACGCACATATCTTCATACAAATCAGAAATTTGTAGCATACTGTCATTACTTTCAAGAGGAGAAACTTCAACCTTGATAAATTCTTGTTTATGCGGGACTATCTTTTGATGTATCGTACCAACATCTTGAGAAATATCTTCTGACAACAATCTTTCATATTCTAACTGAAATGCTTTTAAAATATTCTTCAAGAAATCAAATTTATCTTCTTCACTAAAGATGTTATAAGAATCTAAATAAGAAGATACATCTTTGTCCCATTCATCATCAAAATACCTACTTATCCATTATTCAAAATCTTGAAGAGAAACTATACTTTGAAACCAATGTCAATTTAACGCTTACCCAAAATGACAAAATGAAAGCACAACACGAAATTGAGATTGACAATTTATGTCAAGGTGAGTGATAGTTGAAAACCAAAAAGGAAGAACATGACCAAAACTTTATGAAACAAGACTTATCCCCCTTTTAAAGAAGCCACGTAATGTATAAAAGGTTATAAGTGAAAGGTTATTATTTATTTAAAGAAAAAAAATCATTTTCTTTAAATTAATAATAATTATTAAAAATAAAAAACTATGATACTCAAACTAGATAATGATAGAAATGGAAAATTGAATAAGGGTTTGATAAAATGAATATCTTCTGAGCAAACAAAGAGAAAAAGGGCAGACATGTATCAATAACTGATCGAGGATGAAGGTTTGAGGTGATGAGGAGTTTACCAAGGTTTAAGGTGATGAGGAGTTGACCAGGTTGACAAAAACTCAAAGCTTTGAAAAAGATGCTAATGGAGTTTCTACCAGGGAATATCAAGGTCCCTCTTTCCAGGGGTAGATTCCGGTGACAACACATTCATTTTATTATTGGATTCCTTAGTCACTAATATAAAACTGTAGATCATTTTTTGGTACTTTTGATCTCGCTTGTTGTTTTATGTGTTTGTTGCAGTTATATATGTGGAGATTCAACACCATAGAAGACAACTACATCATACTATAGGATAGCTAAAGGAATCATTCTAGATATCAACAAGCTCTAGGGGAATTTTCCCATCCTTGTTATCACTCATTTGTTCTAGATCTGAACCATTCAGACCCAAGGAAACAACTCTTGTCAGCAAGAGGTGAGAATTTCCAACAGCAATAGCATGGTAAAGTTTTGGCATTTTGGTATAGCTTAGCATGTGTTGGTGAGGACCACTTTGGTGTAGGACCTTTCCCTTAGCTAGGGAGATCAAAGTTTAGTTACTTTCACCTGCACAAGAAGAGCAAAGTTTTCTGCATTAGCCATAAAGACTAAGTAAGACCTGAGACTTTCCCTTCCCACATGATAGGCGGGGGTCAAGGTTTAATGACAAAAACAACTCTTAAAATGAATTTTAAATGGACAATAAAAATATAAGAAGTTTACGTTACTGAAATAAGAATTTCTTGTAACAAATCGTAACATGACATGTTGTGGAAAACAATAGACAAAATCATAAACATATAGCAATCTAGTTTAAAATCACTTTGTTTCAATTCCACCATCTATAAAAGCTTAAAGTAAACTTTTTATATCATGGGGTTATCTTCCTAGGTTACCATTTACTTTAGTAACTATTGTTTTTTATTATTATGGTAAAATGGGAGATGTTAAAACAAAAGAGATAGAAACTATGGGCTACTTCTTGGATGCTGATGAAATCAAATTCTTTCCAAATAGAAAAGCATATCTTGAAGTGTTTTTTTTTTCTTCTGTCATCAATACTTCCTGCATAATCACTATCTATGTAACCTATGAGCATACTATCTGGCGAAGATGTGTACCACATACCTTAAGTGGTTGTACCTGTAATGTATCTTAAGATTATTTTACCAACTTTCCAATGAGAATCCTTAGGAGATTCCATAAAATTGGAAATGTAACTTGTTGCGTATGTTATGTCACGTTTTGTAACAATAAGATACATAAGACTACCAACAAGTTGTTTATACAAAGTAGAATTAACTACTGACCCCAAATCTTCCTTGTTTAACTTTGCTCCAAGAGTAATAGGAGTGTCAATAGGTTTACACTTTTCCATCTTAAAATTTTTCAAAATATCAGCAACATATTTCTATTCACTAATACATATACCATGATTAGGGGAGTTAGTCAAACTATAGAGCCATAGGGTGAGACTAGATGTCAATAGGGGAACCCATAAACCCTCAGCTACCTTTTTGTTCCTTGTCCTCAATCATTCAATTCTTTCAGAAGAGTGGTTGAGGTAGTTAATGCCTTGGGTAGAGCAAGGAATGAAAGTTAGTTTCCTGACCGAGCTCACCTGTATCTTGCAGCTTGCAGTATGCGAAGTCATGTTCTTGCTTCTAAAGCAAGTAAGCACGTGGATGCATGTGATTTCATATTTCTCTTTGTTGCGATAAGGTTTTGTGGTTATTCATTATTATTCTCCCCCATCCCGCAATCACGATTGTTCTGGTGTACTGTTCACTCTCCTGAGTCGCAGAACAGGTTGTTATGCAAGTATTTTCCTTTGCCGAGGCCCTGGTTGATGGTTTATAGTTTTATTCTAAAATACAGAGTGGTGTGAAACTATGTTTCTCTATGTTACAGAGTGGAGCCTGTGTTGTTGTGTCTCCTTGTGGTTTCTTGTGATGTGTACCCTGGTTTGGGTCTGAACTGTATGCAAGAATTAAGACTGGAAGAGACGACGAATGGGCTTGATAAAACTAGTGCAGAGAGGAACCTCATGAAAAGATAAGTGTGGCCAGTGAATCTTCTATGCACACCTTGAAAAGCACTAGAAGGGAAGGCATAGCCCGAGGGGTTTTGTAGTAGAGAAGAGGATGCTTCCTTGTGTTGGGGTGCAGGTAATATGGATGTCAGGCCAGATATATCTCATGGAGGTGTCCCTAGCTCTTCAATGAGCCACTAGCTTATCCATTATTCCTTTCCACTTCCTTAGCAGCTCGATAAACCAAAATATAGATTGGCTTGGCTGACAACCTGATAAACCCAATGGTATGTTGGCTTGGATGGGTAGCCTGATAAAGCCAATTGAAAACTGTCTTGGCTGAGCATCCTGATAAAACCAACTGTTAGTTGGCTTGGATGTATCTTATTGTGCATTTGGCCACATGTGAGCCTTGGTGGGACAATATGATAAACCCAACTGAAGGTTGGCTTGACTGTGTGTGATGTGATCTGGCTGTGTGCGAGTTTATTGTTCCCTAGTTCCTTATGGAAGTCATGCCCATCTCGAGGGTGGTAGTTGTGTTGATATATTAATGAACAAAACTGGCCTATGGTTGGGTGGTACGTTGCAGTGACATAGCTAGTTGCGGGATAGCTTCATCTTCAAGATAAGTATTCTCTGCTATTCTTATTTATGCAATGTATTTGCTTATGAATGGATTGAATATGATTAATTCTTTCTAGTGTTTTTAGTAGAGTTTACTGTTGTTAAATGTTCTTGCATTTGCATCTGTATATTCCGTGTCTGTTTCAATGAATTTCGCTTATGATTAAGGAGGATAGAAGACTGGTTATAGAGTCAGAAGGCATTTGACTTAAGCGTTCCTGCACCCCATAATTTTCTTGCGGAAGGCAGAAGGAGGGAGGCAGAAAAGAGAAGTTAAAACAAAGAAGAATGTTGGTATTCCACACCTCGGAATTCTCCTGTGGAAGGAAAAAGTCGGAAGGGGAAAAAGAGCCAGAAATTCCAAGGAAGAAGTGTGTTTTTTGCACCCTGGAATCTACCTGTGGAAGGTGGAAGGTGGGAGGTAGAAAATGGGAAAAAGGTTAAGGAGAAAAGTTGGTTTTCCAATTTTCGAGGTCCATAATGGAAGGAAGAAAGTCATTAAAACAATTCCTTTGAAATCTTTTTTTCTATTTTCTAGGTCCACAATGGAAGGTAGAAGTCGGAAGGCAGAAAGTAGAAAATTCAAGGTATTGATTTGTGGAGTTTCCAATTCTCGAGTTCCACAATGAAAGGTGGAAGGAAGAAGGGGGGAAGTGGTCGAATTATGAATTTTTCGCACATTGTGTTTTCAGTTCCTGGATTCTGCAGCAGAAGGAAAAAAAGATAATGCGGAGAGTAGAGTGCAGAAAGGATAGGTTCAGTGCGGAAATAACCTCTCTTGTTACATAGTGAATCTGTCAAGGGAGGAACGACTATTACAGTGGTTTTTAAGCCTAAGAATGAATGGTAAAGGATGTATATGACCCATGACTGTGTTAAAAGAGATGGTAAGGATAGGTTTTAAATTATTCCACAAATCAGTAAGGTGTATGAGAACTGGGTTCATAAAATCATGGTATATAAGAGTGGAGGGTACGCTATATTGTGGTATTAGAGAGCATGATTAGAGTCGTGTTTCTCCTCCAAGGTAGGAGGGTACGTGACATTTCATGGCTACTTTAAACTCATTTAACATCATGTTTCCTATGTAGATCATGTCGTCAACATAAAGACATAGGATGATAATATTACCTTGCTGATTTACCTTGATATATAAAGTAGGCTCATTGTTTCTCCTACTGAAAAAAGATTTCACTAGTAAATGTGCACATTTTTCCCATGGTAAATCATTTCTATTGCAACACTTGTGCATTGCTATAGCGATGAACATGACCCTTTTTTTTCATGGCAAAACTTTCTTCGCTCTAGCAACACTTTCCACAGTTCATCTCTATAGCGACACAAAAGACATGAAACGTGGTTTGTTTAAAAAATCAAACTGTTTTGCTATAGCAATGAAGTTTCGTCGCTGTAGTGATGAGGCCCCATTGCTGTAGCGACATGTGTTGTCACTGTATCACCAAGGCTCATTCCCCAAAACACCATCTCTATCTTCCAAACGATTGAATAGCGATGAAGTGTCATCGCTGTAGCGGAAAAGTGTCGTTGATGTAGCAACAAAGTACCATTGCTACAACGATGCCATTTTGTGGAACTCACCTACGTGCTTTCTATACTAGTGACAAATTTTTTTTTGCTAGTATAGCAACCCCATTGGTGAGTTCCAAAAACTAGTATCGCTATAGCGACTGAACTATTAATTTAAAAAAAAATGATGTTGAAAGATGAGAAGTACACATTGCTACCTTATGCAAGGTGCCATCTTGAAGAGAAAATATTAGCAGATTCAGAGATGGACCAAAACATTACAATTGAACTGGTAAGACCTATTTTCTTTGAGAAAAAATGTAATTATGCTATGATTTTTTTCTTTTTTTGTGATGAAAATGGATGCTATGAGAGTTAGAAAGGAAAGGAAAACCTGGGATTTTGTGAACATTTGTTCGCTAATACTTCATATCCTCAAGAGAAACAAGCTCAATATTGGAATCAACACATTGATCTCCCTTCGTTTAGCACATCTCTGAGCCTGGAGTGGAGCCCATGTGATGATGAGAAACAATATTTTTACAATTATGCAAAATGAACAACCATGGGAAAAAAATGAACAAATTCATTGGTTAGAGGTAAAAGAGCAGATTAAATGCTATAGAGAGAAGAAACAAGACTTGAAGCTTCCATTTTTATATAATCCCAACAGTATATACAAGGTAGTCTTTCAATCAGAAGGGAAGAGGATATATCATCCCCCATTGAGAAACATACGGGGAAGTTTACAGCTATATTTCCAAGTGTCTCACTAACTCCAAAATGTTTAGGGAATCTAGTCCAAGTGTCTCACTAACTCCAAAATGACTCTTCGTCTCCCATGTAAGTTACATTTACTTCCAAATTAGAACTATGATGCATATGGCCAAGTTTATTAGCCTTCTAACTCATCCAAGAAAATTTAGTCTTCCCATGGATTTGAAATTGCAAGAGGAGGTTGTCATGTGGCACATAACTTCTAGCTTGTGTGGGCCCCATAGTCTCCATGTGTCTCCATGCTCCATTTTCACTTCAATTTTCTCTTGTATTTATTTAATAATATCCATTATTAAATGTTTATTCCATTCTAATTTCTCAACATCATTTATGAGCTCCCTTATCAAAATTCCAAATGTATCCATCCAACATAGGGAGCTAGTAGGATTGGTGGAATTGTCCTGCTATGCAATTATTAAAAATGGGGACATTAAAATAAAGGGTTTCTATGAGTGTTTATCTTATGTTGCATTCAAGGGATTCTTATCAAGGGTAGTAGTCCACCAATGAACCACTCTTTATGCTAGGTATCATGAACCGAAAATTTAATTTGACTTATGAGATCTTGGAATATCTGAGAATACTGTTGAAATAATGTTTGTTTTGTGCTTATATATGTTTATATATGGTCTAACAAAAGTGATATTCTTTCTCCATTTATTTTGGTTTTGGCAGGTGGTTGAATAAAAAAAGGTCATTAGAAGATGTTGCAGGGAAGCAGCCTGTGTAAGTGTCGATTTAGAACTTCAAATTAAACATTTCTCCTAGGAAGATTCTATAAACTATCGCATCTTCCTACTAATGAGTATTTTTCTAACAAGATACAAAATTTGATCTTAAAATACATCTTTCTACATCTGGATGGACATGTCCGAGGGACTGGAGTTGGCTACCCACCATGGGATGCGTTTGTATCCCAATTACCACCTTTAAAAGGAATTTGGTCAGGTGTGCTTGATGGAATGGATGGAATATTTTAGAGAAATCTTTGTCATCTTCAGGGTAGATAAGATCAACACAATGTTGTAGTCATGAAGAATCTTATAAAGGTAATGCAAATAGCATATTTCCTTAAAAATAAATACATTCATGTGGAAAGTATGTTTCCCACTGTCACCACAACAACTCTTCCTCTAACTTTAGGTTGTCTCCTCCAGCACAAGGGGGTGTCCCTAAGGAAAGGTATAATATGAAAATTAAAGGTAAATGGGATGGTGGACCAAAACCAAAGCCTATCCAAAGGGTAATGGGGTCAAGGAATATGAAGAAAGAGGGTTTAAGAGCATGGAGAAGATTACATATCCAAGCCATAGTAGGATGTGCCATAATTATTCCAAGTGTATTTTCAATTTGTATAAGAGTAAGTGGGAGCCCTAATAGCAGATACACCATCGCAACCATGTACTAACAACCAATAAATAGTGTGCAACTATAAATAGTGAAGGACAACCATAAATATTGTGCAACTATAAATAGTGAAGGACGACTATAAATAGTGAAGGACAACCATAAATATTGTGCAACTGTAAATAGTGAAGGACGACTATAAATAGTGAAGGACAACTCTAAATAGTGTACCTAATTTCAACAAAGGCATCACTGGAAATCTCCTTTCAGAACAACACTCCATGGCATTTTCTTCTAAGAACTGGAATACACCTAATAAACTTTAGTGATGTTCACAATCACTTGGAAGTCTGGAATTTTAAAGGTACTGAACAACCTTGAAGAAAACCTCTCCTACTGAACATAAACCAAATAGTAATGTACAAGAAATAAAGTAGTGATAGCAATACTAGTAAATTTAATAACCGGTTAAAAAAGAATAGTAATAAAGATAGTCTAGAACTATTTGGATCAAAATTATACTTGGATATTTTTAGGTTTAGATATTGTCATTGAAAGAACAAGTCACCAAAGAAACAGATGGCATACCTTGATAGAGAGTAGGTTAAAGTGTTGTAGGTTGAGGTTAGATACATACAATAGTAAGCAATATATCTCAGTCACCATGTGTGAATACCCTAGTAGGATAGAAGCACTGATATTTAGCCCAAAACACAGCTAATCAACCTTAAAATATCACAACTCCCTCTAGAATACTTAACACCAAACAAGTCATGTCCAGAAAGGTAAGGTAAAATTAGCCACAACATAGCTAGGAGAGGTTACCACAGTCAACTTTAAGGATGAGGGAGGTCATCATAGTCCATGTACCAACTAGGAGAGATCATACATAGTCACAATCCATTAGGATAGACCTTACACAGTCACAAATAAGTTTTAGCATCCCCAAAGGGATGACACCAAAGCTAATAGTCCAAGAGTAGCCCACAGAAATAAACACGGCCTATATTTTTAGTAGCAAAATGAAATTGGATCAACATAATATAGTCACGGGTCATATTCATAAAGTCACGACCCAACATGGTAGCAAGAGAGACACCACACATTCCACGGGTTAGATGCATAAGATCACGACTCAGCAAGAGAGACACCACATAGTCCATGGGTCATATGCATAAGGTCATGACTCCACACAACTTGCGATTCAGTAGAGAAGGGAGCACAACACAACCCTTAAACTCAGATATGGTAACCCAGGGATGAAGTAGTGAAACCTTAGCAGCATAGTCCTTGACGCAAACATAAATATCAGAGATGAGATGTATCTTCTTGGATGGATCCATAGTGAAGGATAATACTTGTTTTTATAACTTGAAAGGACTTCTAAGGGTCTTTCTTCAAACCCAAATTTTAGGATGGTTACCAATAAAATAAAAATAGGTTGACTTAGTATAGGGTACCAAAGGTCAAAATGGTCACATAAATAACAACAATAAAAGCAATAAGGTTAGGTCATCATATCAACGAGGTCATGGTACCACAAAAAATAAGGGTACTAGTACCAAAAGTACCATAAGTCAACTAAGAATCACAACATGGTGGTAAGGAAACGCCATACCCACAAGACCAAGGTGTACCATAAAGGTGGGGAGACAACCCCTTTTACCTATAGGACCAACATGACCAAGGACTTTAATCTTTTCTCTCTCAAGGTATATCGTCATGTGTGTTCCATATATCTTTATCATCATTGTATAAGGAGAATATCCAAAATGGATAATGTGCCACCAGAAAAAAAGGATAATATAAAATACTATATAAATATATAGATAGAAAAGGGAGCAGTCAAAGAGGATATGATACCACATAAAACCATGCAAGTGAAAACAATCTCCTCCCACTATTTGTAGTAAATACCCATGAGCACAACAATATACTTTTGGCGGAATTCATAATGAAGTAGGATGCTAGAATGATATCTCAACATCTTGATAACACAAAAATATAATGCATAACAATGAAATTCAAATAAACTCATCTTAATAATGCCTTCGATTAATTGCAAAAAATAATAATTAAAAGATAAACAGTTTAACAAAAGAATATGCCATTTTCAATCACATGTTAAACCTAAATTATTTTCCAAATTTTTTTGCTGCTTTAGGTTTTCTATTTTGATTATCATGGGTTTATACTTAGAAAGCTAACAATGATATATTTTTGCAATTATATGTTTTTGGCTCAAGACTTTTTCCATTTATTCTATTTCTTTACATTCTCTTATTGGTCATACTAGACTTAGTATTTTAGCCAAATATCGTCATGTTGTGGGGTGTTATCTTGAAATAGCAGCAATAAAACCTCCTTTTTCCCCATATTTGGGAATATTTTGGGTAGAACCATGCATCCAATCCACTAAGAAAGATCATTTTGTGTAGTCTAGTTCCTTGTAGCAACACTTCTAGGCAATTTTGTGCATGATTCAACACTGTTTTAACCCTCAAACAGTAATAAAACAAAGTAAATCTCAATTCTGGGTGGTTTTAAGGTCATAACAACAACAAACAACAATATGGGAATGCATGGGGTTTATAAATCAATTTCAAACCTATTTTTGAATTCCTAACAATAATGGGAAGCATAATCAACAAAACTGGGCAACCTATGAATGAAAAGGAAGAAAAGAAGCAAGTTGGGCATGACTTATCCCTGTCCCAAACCCCATGTGGAGAAATGGAAGTCAACATTCCACTCCAGAGAACCCCTTATGGAATTCATTTGGCTTGAAGAGACTTAAAAATATAAGGCTTCTAGCCTTATTAAATGAAATAGAAAGCAAAAATACAAAATTCAACATATTAAGATGAGAGCTGCATGAAAAAATTGAAGAAATATGTGATAGAGAAGCAAGAATAGATGTTTTAAGACAAAACAGTGTCACTAAAAAATTAATATAATATTAGAAAAAAACTAAACCACCAAAGAGTAAGCCAATTTAGCTTTGGAATATGTTTCCCTAACAATCATGATTCAAGCAAATTGTCCATCCTAAAATAAGACCCGAATTGAGAAAAGTTTGAAAATATCCAAACTCACTATTTGTGAAACTGCCTCCACACATTCTGGGGAAAAACTTAAAAGAACATAATAACGACCTCTCATTAGTGTAACGTGGTGCTCAGGCTCCACATTAGAGTCTTTAGTGAAACTTATGATTCATAGTTATAACATTGACAATATGAATGCGTAAGTTCCATAATCTCTATGAAGCAATAAATTAGATCATATAGTATTTACGTGTTAAAACATCTGACATTGAAGTTTTGTTTTACAAGCTTGTTTTTTTTTTCTTGAAGTCTATGTTTAGCAAGTTTTTGAGATTGGAGAATGAGAGGACAAGTTTCAGGTATCATTTGGGGGACCCCAAATTTTAGGGTATAGTACAAGGGACATCAGAGGATGTTCCCATCATACAGGGGGTAGCTTAGGGATTCCACCCGTTCATCCACTGTGTCCTGTGAACATTTCCTATAGTTCCTATATCCTGGGTGTGCAAGATATGTATGGGATGGGTTCCCCACCCTCAAGGATGCATCCTTGTGCTATAGTGCTTAATGTGATTTAGGTATCTGGTGCAGGTGGGTAGATCTCAACTGACCCCAACCAACACCTCCAGGATCTAATGGCTCCTACACTTAGCAAGACTACCAAATTTAACCCAATGGCCAAATTTTGCTCTTAAACTACCTTCCCACAGCTCTACGTCTGCAACTCCCCTTCCGCAGGCGGGATGCGGGATCTCGATTGCCCAAATTTCTCTCTGCAATTCCATTTTTGCAACTCTGTTCCACAAAAGAGTTTCCTCATGTGGGATGCAGGAGGCGGGATGCCAACTTTCCAAGGTTTCTCCCCTGCAACTTTCTCTCCGCAAATCTTTCCCTGCAACTTTCTTAGCCGTCCGATCCTTGTGGCCTTTTCCATGACTGTCGATCTTATTCTTTTTGATGTGGCCCTCAGATCTTTGTGGATCCATTAAATTCCTTGCAACTCTTGGTGTGAGATACTTCAGGTCCGTTAGATCTTAATTTGCGGCCTCAATTTCCTCTGTTCGTTCTCTGCAAAAACTTAGTAAGGCAGAAAACCTACGGGTTGCACCGATTGATCATAAAATTGATCAATCCAGCCTGCAATCTTCACGATACTTTAAACTAACAATAATATGCATGCATCTACTCTTACTTCAACTGTTTAAGCAATAAATCGATGAGTGAAATCAACACTTCACTGAAATACACAAATATTCATGAAAACGCCGAAGTTGTCTCTCCAATATATATAGTTCAACATAGCACAAGCATAAAGGATAGCAACCCTACAAACACATGGTTAATCCTTCTATTAAGCAACAAAGGAAATTACACACAGCTTGGATCTCTCTCCTTCCGATTCTTCAAAATATTTACAAACAGGAATCAGACACATGTCTGTCCTCTCTCTGCAAACTCAGAATTCTAAATGCTGAAGAGTAGAACCCCTCCTAAATCTCTAAATGGTCTATTTAAACTAAAAACTTATATTCTATCCTGAGTGGTCCTGCAACTAAAACAAACACTACTAAGACACATGATGAAACGTCCCTGTCTGAAACAAACTAACGACGGTTTGATCTCCACGCAGGGATTCGAGATCCGCAATGATTTCCTATGCCGCTATTCAGATTATGACTTAGCACAAAAATGGTTACAAAATATGCCACAACATGTGACCAATTCATCACATTGCTGGCATGCCACGATGCTCCTGCATTATACTCACAAGGTATAAAATTATGAACCCCTGTTCATAAGATCAACTACAGTGAAACCCTTGGATTCTAACTTTGCAACGCTCATCCAAGTAGAATCCTCTATTGGTCACCTCTTCCACTTGAAAAAATACTCCAAATAGTCCTTCTTCCTTGTACTCTTTAACACCCTAGTGTCCAGAACGACCTCAACTTCCAATGGTTGTGTCATAGGCATCTGTGATACCCATTGTAAGTCTTTAGTAGGATCTTCACCTCCTGTAAGGGTTTCAGTGTCACCTGCTACATAAGGATATAGATCTTCTACATTAACGATTGGTGAAATACCCACTCCTGTAGGCATCTCTAACTCGTAAGCATTCCCTGAAAAATTCCTGAGTACTCTGCAGGGTCCAATCTTCTTCATCTTCAGCTTGTTATACTCTCCTTTAGGAAATCTGTCTCTCTTCAGATATGCCAAGACCAAATATCCTACTTCATAGTTATTTTCCCTCCTTTTGGAATTTGCTCAGGTCTTGTAACTGGCATTACTCTGCTGCAATATTGCTTTCACTTGCTCCTACAACTCATTGAATCTTGTTGCAAACTCTTCTCCATCAGCACTTCGTTTCTCCAGTTGACCTAAGTCACGAATTTCATACACTCCTCTTGGATGCATTCCATACAGAATTTGAAATGGACTCATCCCTATACTCTTGTATGAAATGAGTCCATTTCAAAGGCGTCCTTCTTAGGTGTCAGTGCTTTTAGTAACACACATGGACTCAGACTCTTCTGAACCAATCCTTTGTCCAAAAATCCTTGGACCTGCTTCCTCAATTCTTCATTCTCTTGAGGTTTCAACCTGTATGCTTCCTTGTTTGGTAAACTGGCTCTTGGAATAAAATCAATCTGATGACTTATATTCCTCCTTGGTGGTAGTTCATTGGGTAAATATTCCACCACAATGTCTCTATACTCACTTAGCGTCTCTTGAATATCCTCAGGTAGATCTGTCACATTAGTTTTCACTGTCACCACTCTTAGTTTGAACACCACAGCATAGTTCAACTATGTCTCCTCAACCTATTGAAAATACTCTTTTCTTGACAACATCAAAACCTTAGGTTCTGACTGCCCTGCTTTACTTCCTACTTGTAGAGGGTGAAGTACATGGGTTATCTCATTTTTCTCAAAACTATGACAGTTACTCCTACTATCATGAGTTAATTTCTTGTCAAATTTCCACAGTCTGCCTAACATTATATGACAAACATCCACTGGCATAAAATCACACAGAATCTTTCCCTTATATGGACCTATCTGAAAATCAACTTCACACTGTTCACTCACCAGGATTTGATGTCCTTTATGTAACCGAGATACTTTATATGGAACTGGATGCTTGGTATTCTTTAGCCTCAACTTTTCCACCATCTCTGTGAAAACAAGATTGTTAGTACTCCCACTGTCAATCACCATCTTACAACACTTCCCTTGGAATTTACATGTTGTCCTAAACAACGACTTCCTTTGAGTAGGCTGCGCTTGCTCCTTCTCAGGTTTCAACAAGACCTTGTTAATCATCAAAGATTCTCCTGTCTCTGGTAATACTTCTTCTACCATCGACTATTCTTGCTGTTGCTTATTCTGCGCTACATAGGCTCCTTTCTGCCCTATGTCTTCTTTTCCTAGACACTCAAATGACTTATTCCCCAACTGGCTACATTTGTAGCATCTAATGACAACTTCTCTGCCTCGTCCTCTACCTCTACCTCCTTGGTAAGGTCCTCTTTTGCTAGAATCACCTCCTCTGCCATGTTGCTCTTGCTAGATAGAGTTATTGGAATCCCCTCTCTGTGGTCCAAATATTCCTCTTTTCATCGTTTGTCCTCTTCCTCTTGCTGAACCGCGACCTCTATTGAAGCTCTGCTTCCTTGTTATCTTCTCTTCTTCCCTTAAGGAACATTGATATGCCTCCTCCATTGTTCTAGGAGAAATCATGCTGATCTCTTCTTGGATATCCATCCTTATACCATTCACATATCTAGTAGCCTTTTCTGCTGACTCTTCTGCATATCTAGCCCTTAGGTTTACTTTGTATAACTCCTCAGTGTATTCTCTTACTATTAACAATATCTGTCTAAGGTTCTGTACTTGTCTATAAAGAATTAACTGGTAATCCTTGGGTAAGAACTTAGCCCTCATCTTTTCTATCATTCTATCCCAACTTTTTATCAAGGGTTTATTCTTCCTTCGTCTTTTTGCTTGGACACTATCCCACCATAAGGACGCATGTCCTTTCAACCTCGTCATAGCAAATCTGACCCTCTTATATTCTTCTACCTCATCGTACTCAAAGTACTTATCCATCTTGCTGATCCAGTCAATGAGATGCTCTGCAACAAGACTCCCATCATAGGTAGGCAACTCTGGTATCGACCTTGAAGTCGCTCCTAGAATAGATTTGAAACATCTTAATTAGTGTTTCTTGCATAGGTGCAGCTTGTTCTCTTTTCTCTTCATCCTCAGTTTACTCATATCCCCTGCTTCTGGGTCTCTTCGTCTATCTGTTTCCATGGCTTCCAGATGTGCCCTTAACTCCCTCATTTCTTCTAGAAATTCTACGTTCCCTCCTGGTCTCCCTCTGTCATGACCTCTCACTCTTCCAATGCATGCATCCATCTTCCCACTCTAAGCCTCTACAATAGCAGTTCTCCTTCACACTATTACAACTTACCTCACCAAGCCTCTCCTCGACCCTTGCTCTGTCAGCAACGCTGGTCCTCTATATAGAACTTCCTGAGCACTCTTTCATTGCTCTCTTCATGCTCCTATGGCTATACTTCTCTCTTTCATGTGCTTCTCCTTAATCCTTTAGAATTCTACCCACAACCTTAGCTGCAGAATTCCTCAACAAGAAATCTCAACTTCCTTGCTCTGATACCAAAATTGGTGTAGGTGGGTAGATCTCAATCAACCCCAACTAGCACCTCTAGGATCTAATGGCTCCTACACTTAGAAGAACTGCCAAATTTAACCCAATGGACAAATTTTTCTTTAAAACTACCTGCTTGTAGCTCTACCTCTGCAACTCCCCTTCCACAGGAAAGGTGCGGGATGCAAGATCTCGATTTCCCAAATTGCTCTCCATAATTCTGTTTCCGCAACTTTGTTCCACAACAGAGTTTCCGCATGCAGGATGCAGGATGCGGGAGGTGGGATGCCAACTTTCCAAAGTTTCTCCCCCACAAATTTCTCTCCACAAATCTTTACTTGCAACTTTCTCAACCATCCGATCCTTGAGGCATTCTCCACGACCCTCGATCTTCTTCTTTTTGATGTGGCCCTCAGATCTCTGTGGATCTGTTAACTTCCTCGCAACTCTTGGTGTGGGATACTTTAGGTCCTTCAGATCTTGATCTACGGCCTCAATTTCCACCGTTCGTTCTCTGAAAAAACTTGTTAAGGCAGAAAACCTGTGGGTTGCATCGATTGATAATAAAATTGATCAATCCAGCCTGCAATCTTCATGATACTTTAAACTAACACTCTTATGCATTCATCTACTCTCTAATTCAACTGTTTAAGCAATAAATCGATGCGTGAAATCAACACTTCACTAAAATAGACAAATATTCATGAAAATGCCGAAGTCGACTCCGCAAGATATACAGTTCAACACAGCACAAGCATAAAGGCTAACAACCCTACAAACACACGGTTAATCCTTCTATTAAGAAACAAAGGAAAATACACATAGCTTGGATCTCTCTCCTTCCGATTCTTCAAAATATTTACAAACGGGAATCAGACACAGGCCTGTCCTCTCTCTACAAACTCAGAATTCTAAATACTGAAGAGTAGAACCCCCCCTACATCTCTAAACAGTCTATTTAGACTAAAAACTGTTATCATATCCCAAGTGGTCCTGTAACTGAAACAAACACTACTAAGACAATGACGAAACGTCGATGTCTGAAACAAACTAATGGCAGTTTGATCTCCACGGAGGGAGTCGAGATCCGCAATGATTTTCTACGTTGCTATTCAAATTATGACTCAACACAAAAATGGTTACAAAAGATGCCACAGCATGTGACCAATTCATCACATCGCTGGCATGCCACGATGCTCCTGCATCAGTATCACTTCAGTCTAGGAACATTTGTTTTTTTCCCAAGGAAAACTTCATGTGAAAACCTAATGGATACTTCCCTAAATTCATAGATGGCATCCCTAGTAAACCCATTGGCTTAAAATAGTGGACCCCTCTAAGGGGGATTTGAATTAGGAACCTGCTGTCATGGAACTCTAGCCCAATTCCAAACAACACTAATGACAACTAGTTTAATTAACACCTTGGGCTCTAAGAACACAGATTTCATGATATGTGATGATAAATTTTTTCCACTCAAAACACACTTTACCAGTTCCCATTTGGTGCAAGATGCATATTAGTTTCATGTGTTTTTTATCATATATTCATAACATGGTGCTCTGGTACTTTCAAAATATAAATGTGAGACACACTTTAGGATCCTACATTATTAGAACTCAAGTGTGGAATTTATTTCTATTATTATAGTTTTTCACAATGATTCACCTGCAAAGCAAATTATTCAATCTCAACCGAGGCTTTATATGAGCATGTTCAAAAGTTGAAGGCTTGATATCATATTTTGAGTTGATTTCTTTACACCAGATATTACAAATCGATATCAAAGATTGGATCTCCTCCATTGGAGTGAATTATAGGGATTAGTAAAACACAAATCTCATGGACTATAATCATTTATGATCGAATCTTGTAATGATAAACTTGCTTATATTCAAGAAATGTGTATAAATAACTGTACATAAATTAAAATCAAGTTTCTTAATATCATTCATACTTTTGGATGTTGGAGATTTGACAGGCTTTGCATTTCATATGTTTTTTTCACTATTCTTTCATGCCCTCCATTTCCAACTGTTCATATATTCTCTCTCCCTCAATACAACCTACCACAAACAATGCACCATCTTTGATTCTAAGGGCTGTTGTGACCTTTAATGAGATTTTAATATGCTTAGGGGAATCAATCAAGTTTATCATCTCCTCATTTTCCATTCTTTTCCCCTTGAAGTTTTTAAGAGGCTCTTTTATCATCTGATAGTATAAGGAGATCCCAGTTTACTTAATGGTGATATCATGTTCAGCTTCATCTTCCCATGCATAAATCAT
>LPNX010641399.1:33561-151819 GCA_001517045.1 Pseudotsuga menziesii | reverse complement strand
TTTTTTCTTTCTTCCTCCAAAATTAATCAATATTATTTTATTATTTTAACTATTATTTTATTATTTTAACTATAATTTTATTATTTTCCTTAGGAGGCCCTTTTTAGACCCCAAAATTCCTCTAATGCTAACACCCCCTACAACTTCTTGAGCTATAATGCAATTTGCTACTACCAGAGAATTTGTCAAAGTAATCTCTTTGCCTATTCTTTCTCAAAATAAATGTTGTGAAAAATGCTTGAAGAAAAACATAAAGACTTAGAACCATTGATTAATTTTGCATACTAAGGCTAGCAGAGAAGGTACATTAAGGGAATAATTACAAGAATTTTTTTAAATCTTTTCAGGCATGTTGGAAAAATGTCATTGGCTGTCTTGTAACAGATGACTAGCCATACAACAAACCAAGGTTTTGCAACATATTCATCATAAAACATTCTATTTTGTAGTTTACATATAAAAAATATATCCCTCCTAATTTTGATCAACAAACTAAACATGATATAGTGTTGGACACGTTCACATTTCAGCACAAAATAATATGATTCCCAATTTACAGAAAGCATGATGCCCCTAAAAAGTCCTTGCAATTTTGACCAGGATCAAATTCCATTATCCATTTCCAACAGCCTAGGAATTGAATTGTGTTGGAGTATTGAGGAAATTTTCATTGCTGGTTGATTTATGATCAGATTGTGGATCCAAAGAATTGGATGTAAACTCTTGACACGATTAGTGAAGAAACGCTCATTCTAGGTATGTTTTTGTTGATCTCTATGCACTAAAACAAACCTAAGGGAAGATATAGGGAAGGAATTGGAATAGTCCAACATAGAGATATATGATAGGAATAAAAATAGCCCAGGAAGGAGAAAATAGGTTTAATTCCCCTCAGATGAAATTCTCTCTCTATCAAATCAAATATCAATCGTTCATATTTTGATTATTGATTTTGCATAAATACAACATTTTAGTTAATTTGTGAAAGCTCAAATTGCTATCCTAGTATAATGGAGCACCCAACGTGAAGGATGTTTGAGGGAAGACCTTTTCAGACTTTTCTCAAGCAACCAACAATCAAGAGTCAATAGATTTTGTTTTCCAGATGTTTAAGATCGAGTGGCAGAAAATAAGCAAGGGTATTATTCAAAGGAATTTCTCTCCAGTTTACCCCAACAAACTCATGAGGTAATATAATTTTTATTGCAATTTTCTTCACTTATTTTTGTCTCATGCATGTGTTCTAAAATATGTGAGAATTTACACATCTAGTCACAATTTGTACAAATATTTCAGGGGAATATAATCCATTAAAATATCTAGAGAGTTTTTTAGTAATTAGCTTGCTTTAGAATATAGACTTGGAAGACTCTTTAATGAATTTCCTGTAAGCCAATACTGGAATTGTTCATTTAATATATATAATTTTATTTCATCTACAATTATGGTGGTCTACTAGGTATCCTTCCTGCCAATACAATTCTTGGTTTCCTATACTACAACTGTACACTTCATGATTTGCTCATTAGTGATTTCCCAGTTCAAAACTCACATGATAAACTAAGTCACTGAGATATCAATGTTCTTTCTCCAAAGTGCCAACCCTAGCAAGTGTGTTGGAAAAAAAGATAAACTACCACAGAGGAATAAATTTTGCTTTGATGCTTGCATAAATCAGTTATTTTGTTTATGCTACCAGGCCAATGGTAATATGAGTTTGAGCTTTTATCCTTTTTTCCATTATATATACACATGTTGGATTTCCTGAGAAAAATCAGGCCTTGTTTTGACTTCCCAAAAGCATCAAACAACATCATCTTACGTATGGGCTAGTTTTGTGAATGGAAACATCCTTCCAGGGCATTGTATGAGTAGAGTCAAACAAATTTTAGACGCTCATATAGAATTCTTCATGGTTGGTGTCGCGTTGGGTTGTTGTGGCTCTAGTGATTTAGGGTTTCAAGAAGTTTATAATAGTTTTGAGGTATCCAATATATATCATTGTGATTTTTATAACAGGAATCCTTTGGTTACGATTATTCCCATGGTTAATGAGGTCTCCAGAAGCATTTAATAAATCTTCGAGTGTGGAAAATATCTCAAATAATTTGCATAGTTCAAAATCTTAGACCCACATTCACGACTCCCTGATGAACATAATGTTTTCTATGAATTGAGTTAAAGTTCACATAATGATGTACATTCAAAAAATTGTACCGCATCGAAACCCTCAAACGAAAGAGAAAGAAATTCATTTCAACCAGGAAATACAATAGAAATTTATTGCACTCATAATGAATCACATAAAAATGCCAATTGAGGCAACATATAAATAAGCAATTCTAAAGCTCACCTAAGTTCAAAGATGCACTAACAATGGCATTTTCCTACCAGTAGATTAGTGTTTTGGACTCATAGAGGAATGATTTAGGGAATCATACTCACAGTATTTGCAAGCATCCTCTCTATATCTCTCAATCGCTACCAAATTGTCTCCCTCAGATGCCACACAACTCTCCTCATGAATCACATTGAATTTTCTCTCCTCAAGTGAGCTCACACTGGATTTGCTCTCCTCCAGTAGGAGAACACTTTATTTCTCCCATCACAACTCAGTCTCTGCGCTTCTCATTGTCATAGAGCATCGCACTAGCATTTCTAGTGTGCAAATGAGGAGGTCGAGCGCGCAAAGAGTAAATATTTTTGGTTTTATTTTGTTTTTATTTTTCTTATTATTTGTAATTTTTATATATTTAAGATTTGCATTTTTTATTTGTTATTTTAAATTTGTATATATATGTAATTTATTTAAAAAAAATATTATGTATAATTTTTGTCGCTATAGCGACAAACGTTCGTCGCTATAGCAACGTTATGGACTATGTGTCACTATAGCAATGATCGTCAGGGGAATTTTGATTTTTTTCCAAAATTTTAAACTGTTTTTCCATGAAAAATTCATTTTAACTTATTCATGGCAAACTTTTGTGGTACTTTTGAGCCATATGTAGTATTTTTTGAGTAAATACTGATCAATTCTACTGTACCAAGCTCGCGGAGCTTGCTTCAAACCATACAACGCTTTCTTCAATTTGTACACTCAATGCTCTTGTCCTTTGACTTCAAATCTAGGTGGCTGATACACATACACTTCTTCATTTAACACTCCATTCAGAAAGGCAGACTTAACATCCATTTGATAAATAGGACACTTACTTTGTGCAGCAATGGCCAAAACAAAACGAACAGTATCCAATCTTGCTACAGGTGCAAAAGTTTCACTATAATCAATTCCAGGTTGTTGTGAAAAAACTTTGGCAACTAAACTTGCTTTGTGTTTATCAATCTCACCGAGTGAGAAATTTTTTAGCAAGTAGATCAACTACATCCCATGTATTGTTTCTTTCAATATCTTCAATTTCATTATTCATTGCATCTACCCATTCTCTTTGCTTTGCAGCTTCATCAAAAAAAGTAGGATGAGATGAGAAAATTGCAAATTATACTACATCTTGATCATATATATCACTCAAACTTTTCATTTTTTGATGTCTATGATCAGAATCTGAATCACTATGAGATGAAGAACTACTTTCATTTTGAACTTGCAATCTTGGTAGGTGTGTTGTAGGTGCTTGATGTTCATTTAACTCAAGAAAAGGATTGTGAGACGCGTTGTTTTCCATTCCATTTCATGATTTATCTTCCACGAATTTAACATCTCTACTTACTAGAAATTTCTTAGTGATAGGATTATATAATCTGTATGCTTTCGACTGTTCACTATAGCCAATAAAAATGTACTTCTCACTTATATCATCAAGATTCTTTCTTATTTCTTCAGGAACATGAGAAAAAGCAACACAACCAAATACTTTGAAATGAGAAACAATTACCTTTTATCCCCTCTATTTTTCTTCAGGCACTTTACCTTGAACACTGGAAGTTGGTGATCTATTCAGTATGTAAAAAAAACACGCAACTGCTTCAACCCAATAATCTTTGGACAATTTTCTTGCTGTAAGTAAACTCCTGGCCATGTTGATGTTGGTGCAATTCTTTCTTTCTGCCACTCCATTTTACTATGGATTATATCCGGTAGTCATATGCTTTTTGTATATCATGATGTTTATAAAAATCAACAAACTCTGTAGAATCATATTCTCCTCCTCCATCTGATCTCAAAACTTTGACAAATTTTCCACTTTGTTTCTCTGCTTCAACTTTGAACTTCTTGAAACATGTGAAAGTATCTGATTTGTGTTTGAGAAAATAAACCCAAACTTTCTTGCTAAAATCATCAATAAATGTCAAAAAATAAAAACTACCACCAATTGATTGATTTTGCATAGGTCCACATAAGTCTGTGTGAACTAACTCTAATCAATATTTGGCTCTATAAGAGGCTAATGGATGTTGGTCAAAACCCACCAACAAAGCCTCATCGATAGGGGTTCTCATTCTATCGACGCCCAACCGACGCGATCTCCCTGAGCATCGGCCCAGATAGGTTTTAACCTATCCAGCAACACCCGCAGAGCGGATGAAGTCTCACCAAGATGTTTGAGGGAGAGCTGTTGGAACCAAGTTTCTGGCAGTAAGGAGGAGGATCAGGGCATCAACGATTTATAGGCATAACTATCAGATCTAGCAGAGCCATTCATCAGATATCATAGAATTCATCATAGATATATCAGTACAACCACAGATTTAAACAGATCACATCATTTACTTATTCATCGTAACAATATCATATCATTCATTCATAAAGCAGATCCATAAAACATCCATCATGGATATCACAACATGTAGGAACATAAAATAGATAAAAGACAATAGCAATTCAGAGCCACATCCGTCGTATCATATTACTTCTGCGCAACAGATCTCAAAACATACAGTACTTCTCCACAACCAGAGAATGATCACCCCACAAAATAACACATGATTCAACCTCTCTTATTAGATTTCAGTATCTATCTCATGTATATCTCCTGTATCTATTACATTTGCAATTCTAACTCTATATATAGGCTTGCGCCTTTACATTCAACGTCAACTTCTAACTAACTCCTAACAACTTCTAGCTAATTTAACCACTAAGGACCAATATTTTGAATAAATGGTCAATGAGTACAAACATGACATAAAAATATATAAAAAATGGACTATTTTCCGCCTGTCGCACTATATTTTCCTTGCGCAGTGCCTCATGAGTATGCGCAACATCCCAGATGCTGCGTAACTCACCTATCTCCAACCCCTTGCCAACAATGGAAAACTATCTCACAGATGTTTTCCTACTATGCAACTTTCAAAAGACGGAGTCTCATTAATCGAAGAATGACAACTTTGACCATACTCTGTTTTTGTAACAAACTTGTACTTTTGACTGGTAAATGACCATAGCGATAATGCCATAATTCAGTTTCATTTGCATTAGAAAGATTACAGCCATACATATTTCCACTTCGTATTTCTAATGGAAACAATATGTTCTTCGTCATATACATTTTTGCAACAAATTCTCCATTTGGATCAAATATTTTGTAGGAAGTGTCATGGAAATTAACATCATAACCATGAGCCATTAGTTGTCCTATACTTAACATATTGTGCTTGAGATTTGGTACATAATAAACATCATAAATATTTTTTACTTCATAATGTTTTTTTAAAACTTGCACAACACCTTTTTCGGAAGCTTTAACTAAATGATCATCACCCAAACTAATTGCAGTAGTAGAAAATGTATCAAGATTAGAAATCAAATCATTGTGACCAATCATATGAATGCTACATCCACTATCTAGCAACCAAATATTTTTGTCGACATTAAATTTCTGATTTGTCTCTCCATCTTTGGCTATGATCTTGTGAAGATGATCCTGACTAATCTAACTTGTCCTTTGTTTGTTTGATTTATCTTTTGACTGAGAGCGTCCTTGACCATGTCCTCTTCTTCCACGATAGCCTCTGCCTCTTCCTCTATCCATGGAAATCTTAGAATGAAATACATGTTCTAAAGTACCAACATCCAAGTTCATCCTTGCTTCATGAGATAACAATGAACCAGTCAAATCTTCTATGGAAAAATCAGTTAAATATTTCGACTCAAGAATAGCAGTGACTACCATTTCAAATTTCTTGGGTAAACATCTTAGAACTTTTTCAACAAATCTTTGATCTGTTAGTTCCTTTTCACCATTAATTCTAAGTTGATTCACAATACCCATAACTTTAGTCATGAATTAATCAACACTTTCTGAGTCAATCATTATGAGGATTTCAAATTGAGTTCTAAGGGTTTGAAGTCTAACATTTTTTACTTTATCATTACCCTTATAATCCATTTTAAGAATATCCCATACTTCTTTAACAGTCTTAGCACCAATAATTTTAGGAAATATAACATCATCTGATGAAACTAAAATGCATGATTTGGCTTTTTCTTCCTTTTGCTTAAGTTCTTCTAATTTGTTTTTTTGAACAACATACATAATTGCAACAATATTTGTGCACCCTGTTTCAACACAATCCCAACATCCTTACCTTGCAAAATGGCTTTAACTTTCTCACTCCAAAAATCATAGTTGGGACCAACTAGAGTTAGTGCTTGAATTCACGAAGAACTATAAGACATTGGTTGTATTCACAAAATTAAGCCACAATAAAATATTTGATATAACTCTTAGGTTGAAATAAACCAATATTTCATATAACTCCAATGTTAACTTTCAAATTTCAACCCAATTTGCTTTTTCTTTGAACTCCCAAATTTCAAAAATTATTGTTTAATCACTTTTCAATGTCAGAACTTTTTACAACTTGAAATTCACAAAATTTACTTTTCTTTACTAATTCCAAAATTCAAATATAACCAATTTATAGGAGTAACTTCCTCCACATTCACAATTCCAAAGTGAATAACAAACTATCGGAACCAACTATGCAAGTGGGTTCATACAACAACAATCTCTTCTGGCAAGCTCTGATACCATGAAAATAATAGAGAGAGAAGAATACCAAACATAATGGACAGAGAACGCTACACTAGATGTCTTATTGAATGTATTAAATAGTATACATTGGACCGTTTAGGGTTGGTGAATGAAAGAATTAAACATCTAAGGAAAATGGGGCTACCACAACCATCAACTCTTGTGTGACCAACTTTTGCTTGGACAACTTTATATTTCCTAGTCTTAAAGACTTATGTTATGAAAAACACTTTTCGCGAGCTCTTACTTAGGATAAATTACCACACAACTATTGTAACTCCCTCACAATAATACATAACTCAATATTAAATAAGACTTGTGTAGAACCCTGAGGATTTGTGTCTTTCACTAAAAAATAAATGTAAACAACATTCACTATGAAGAAGATGTGTGGCTAAATAAAACTTGTATCAAACCATAAACTAAAGACTGTAATAACTATCTACCTAAGAACTTAGCTTTAGCAATTAAATTTGAGTGGCTTATATACGATAGACTTGAACTCTTCATCCTAGTGTGAGAGAAACTGCCCTATTATAGAATTGACTTGAGATCAACTAATAATTGATATTTCCAACATAGATTAATTATTTATTTCTAACAAAAATTCCTACCAGAACTTCCCAGAATTAGATCACGTGAAAAATTATATTGTCTCCAATTATTTCAGATGAAGGAATTAGCTTAGCTTGGAGGAGTTTAAACTACTATTCTAATCCACATACATACATGAGAGGGAAACTGCTTTATCTTTATGAATGCCCATTTTCAGCTTTTCTCCTCGGTCCTTAAACGCCTGTTACCAACTCCATTATTTGTAAGGTAGTTGGGATTATTGCAATTGATGTGAAAGGGCCATAATTATCTGTGTGATTACGCTCATATGTACATATTCAGTTCAATGTTTTTCTAAGACTTTTGAATGCTTCGGATGGGGTGAATGATTATTTTCATAGATACTTGCTTAAAAATAAAAAAAGTTAAACTTAATTTTATGATTAATTTGTCATAAACCTTTATATAATCATAATAAAATAATTATGGTTTTTCTTATAGAAAAAATTAATGAAATCTCATAATAATAAAGATGGCAAAGTGTTTATAAATGGTAAGGATGGTAAACTTGGAAAACAAAAAGAAAAATTCAGCTATCGCTTGTAGCTATTTTCACATGAAAATATACCGCACCTACATACATTTCATAATGGTCAACTCAAATAAAAAGGTTAAAGTTAGAAACAAAATAAAGTCGCACCAATCTAATAAGGCATGTTTCAAACAGTTTTGAAATCCCGCAAACGGGAATAGTTAAAATGATGTGCACAGCGCAACCAGTTCCTTGACCTTCATAATCCTGGCAGACGTAAGGCTCTATCGCCCATTTGAATGTAATTACTGCTTCTTTCGCAGGCCATGATTTCATTTGTTTCTTTTTTCCAATTGCTGCTCCTTTCGCATGCCATGACCTAATTTGTTCCTTTCCAACCGGGGCTCCTTTCGCATGCCCTGACCTAATTTGTTCTTTTCCAATTGGCGCTCCCTTCGCATGCCCTGACCTAATTTGTTCTGTGCCAAAGACCTACTTGTATTCGCTTAATGTTTCGTAAGATATAAAATTCCTAAAAAGCAGACGTATAATTCTGTTTGATTCTTCAGAGTGATGAGGGCTTTAGAAAACGATGTGAAGGAAATCCATTCATAAGCAGATGACATTGAAAATTGAAAATAAGTAGAAAACTCTGCGTTTTTATTAGGTTAAGTAAATCCATTCATAAGCAGATAATATTGAAATTTGAATAAGTTTAAAGTGCCGTGTTTTAATTAAGTGGACTAAATCGATTCAAAAGCATTAATATCGAAATTTGAAAAATATGTAGAAAATGAACGTTGTGTTTTATTAGGTCGTGTATATCCATTCGCAAGCAGACAATATTGAAAATTGATAGTAAATCCATCCACAATCATATATATTGAAATTTGAAAAGTATTAGAAGATGTTGCGTTTGTTAGGTTGAGTAAATCCATTCGTGAACACAAAATATTGAAAAATGAAAAATAAGTAGAAAACGCTCTGTTTGATTATGCTAAATTATTCCATTTCCAAGCAGATAATGTTGAAATTTGAAAAATTCAGTAGAACGCTGTATGTTAGGTTAAATAAATCCATTCACAAGCATACAATTTGAAATTTGAAAAAGTAAAACAGGGCATAAAGTAAATAGGCTTTGTATGAAATTTGAAAAATAAAAGAGGGCATAAAGTAAAAAGGCTTTTGTTTAGGTAAGAAAATTTTTGAGGTTGAAATTACAATTATTATCAAATGAATCTGGGATTGGGTGGAAGGTTGTATTGTACAATTCAGTAGTAAAAAATGTGTAAGTTTACTTGTGTTTATTTTAGAGTTAGGACATATGTTCTTTATAAAAAATAATAAAATGTTATAAAAAATAACATATAGGTTTAAAACCATATATCTAAAATTACAAATTAAAACCATAAACATTCTTTTAACATTTCTTCAATATTTGCACTGAAAAAAAAGAGTTTGTAGTTAAAGAGATTTATTCCTTTAGAGGTTTGGTAGATCCTTTTTACAATGGATTTATGCTAGTTTACACTCAATTAATTAAACATACTTTTGTCTAGGTAAAAAAATTTCTCTGGTTAAAATTAGAATTATTCTCAAATAAGTCTCTGATTCAGCATTGAATGAATTTACAATAGATTCAATATTCCAATTTCACTGAATGAATAATATACAGTTGAGTGGATACTGCAATTTAAATGAAAAGTAAGACACTATATAAAATTTATACTAACACAGTGAAATAATAGACAAGCAAATAATATAATGTACAACAGATATTGCAATTTGAATAAAAAATAGACAAGTAAATACATATTGCAGTTTGAATGAAAAATAAGACAGTTCACTAGTCTTTGATATAAAATTTATACTAACATAACTATTTATTTAATCTGATTGATGAATACTTATACTACCATAGAGAAACAAATAATATACTGTGCAACAGATATTGCAATTTGAATAAAAAATATACAAGCAAATAATATACAAGCCAATAATATACTGTGCAATAGATATTGCAGTTTGAATGAAAAATAAGAGACAGTTAACTAGTCTTTGATATAAAATTTATACTAACATAACTATTTCATTTATTTAATTTGATTGATAAATATAAAATTTATAGTAACATAACTATTTACTTTATTTAATTTGATTGATGAATACTTATAATTGGCTATTAAGTGTAGTTATCTATGTCATCATAACCATTTAATTTGGATACTCAATAAGCTATTAAGTATTAGTTATTTATGTTATATAAATTTTTTTTAACATAATTGCTTATTTAGAATTTAAAACTACAGAATAAATTTGAAATATAGAAACAGTTTTAATAAATTTTCACAGAAACTCTTCTTCATCCAAAGCAAAATTGTAAAATTATCGATAAGTATCAGTATTGGTAAATGTAACCATACAACTAAGCTTATTTCCAGCCATGAATCACCAAAATTTATTACTGATTTTTCAAAATAAATATCTTTGCATATAGCTGAATGTAACCCTACAGCTACACTTATTGCAAGCAATGAATAACCAAATTTATTATTATTATTGTAGCAGCCTCTGGAGTCTGGTGATTAAGGATTCAATGCACATTCGGGTGGAGGAGTAGGAAACCTTGACGCATCCTGACAGTAATCGTAAGTCATGTAGTTTTTGCGAACCCAATCAAGTCTATCCAGTTGATATTGATTTAGACTTTGAAATTCGGGTTGATCCCACCAATTGTTGGTACAGGGAGTAGATGAAACACATGCAGAGACTTCAAAGGATTGATAAGAGGCAATAAAGGGGGCATCACTCCAATCTATTTTAATCTTTCCTCCGTCAGTAGCCCAATCCTCTCCGTTCCAAAGACTGGAGATGATGTTCATGGGTCGACTATTTAGATATGGAACGCCTGCAGCTTCGTTGTTCTTGAATACCCGGATGGGGATAGAATCAATCCAAAATCTGCTCATAATATGCAAAATATATTTTAAAAAGAAGTAATACAAAACAATTTAAATAAAACTTATAAATCTAAGTTGACCAAATGATGATTAATATTTACTGATAGTAACTTTGTTCTTAAAAAACCTTTAAAAAAAAATACTACTGATTTCCTTTAAAATCTAAAATAAACTTGAATCACATACACTATTTGTTGTTGGTTCCATAGAATTGAATAGTTATGAAAGTCAGCAGTAGGATCAAACCACAGATCAATTCTCTGTTCTCTATTCCCCTCTCCATTTGCAAACACGTTGGTTTGTAGAGTGATGGGATTTCCCGGTAGGTTTCCCAGAAATTCGTAGTCAAGTTCATCGTGCGAAGAAGCTTCTGATGACATCTGAATACAAAATACCAGCTTTAATATAATGCTTATTATAGAAACTGTTCGGTTTTGTGGCAATATTGAAGGTTGAATTATAAATATATCATAGATTGGGCTTAATTACTGTCAATTGGTAATTGATAATGAAACTGCCTGCAAGGTTTAGTTTGTAAAACAGCTGCTTACATAATATGAAGTGACTGTTCCTGCGGAGTTTCCAGGCACCATCTTAATTCCCATGCTCACGCTGCCGAAAAGGTATGGATTGATAGACTGAAAAGCAGAACCTAGGGAAACAATAACTCTTAGTACTACCACGATCATATAAAAATATTTCAATACAGTACTGAATCTCTGAAATTCTAATGCCCATAAAAGAGAAATATTTTACCTGAGTTTTAAAAAGAGAAAGATTTACCTGAGCTTTCATCCATAGTAAGCTGAACCATTTCGGCGTTATTCAACAATCTAACGGTTCCCCATGAAATTTCGAAATTGCCGTTGAAGGTGGAAGACGTTACTGAGCACAGATTGAGGATGATGACAAGACTTGCATATAGCAACTCTCGTGAACATCGTCTATTACCTAACAGGCTTACACAGCTCTTCATTGTTGATGCTCGAATACTGGAAAAACCGTAAACAAGTTCTGACAGGAGCTGATTATATATATAACACTCTTAATTCATCAAAAATCCAAACAGTATTTAGTTCGATATAAATGTGTGGCTATTGGTTTTTATTGTACAGAGAGAAATATCGATGCATTCTGCAAACACCAAATTGAAGACTTCCACATGAAAGTGTGTTTATTAATTTGTTACAGGAGAAGATAATGCCTTCATAGTTTACTATTTTTTAATAGGAGCTCTTTTCTTTTTTATTTATTTGGAAGCTTTTTTTCTTGATTTATTGGATTTTGTTTTTGTTTTTATATATTAAGGAAACTTTACAATTTTAAAGGATGGCATTTAGAAAGGTCTTTAGTATGTTCATTTAAGAAGTCAATAGGTTAATTGTTCAAATTAATGTTTGGTAGGTTTATATATGTTTATTTAATAATTCAACATATTAGTTGTTAAAATTGATCTTATAATAAGAGGGTAACAATCATTCTTAGAAAATCATTTTTTCTACAATATACTTAACAAACAATTATGAAATATAATTGACTTTTAAAAAATTGAGATAGTTTATTATAAAAAACACTTAGATTGATATTATTAATTAATTAAATAATATCATTTCATTAATATTATTTTATTAAATGATATTATTTTTAATTAATTATTACTATTATATTATAATTAATTAAATAATATTCTATTCTTAGTACTTTGAAAATATGTTTATGTTGTCATTTGTTATTAATAATAATTATATTAATATTATTGATGTGTTGGAATATAAGGATAGGTCTATATTAGACATATATAATGTTTTTCTCTATAATATGTGTTTAATATATCTTTATGGATATATTTAAACACATTAATAATATTAATGTGGTTGTTAGTATATATATATTTAATTTTTTTTTAACAAAATTTTAATTCAATTACCAATAAATTAAATGTTATATTAGTAAAAAAAATTATTTACATCAATTATATTTCAAAAACCAAAATGAAATAATGTTTTGAAATTATTAATTTGGTAAATTTATTTTAATTTTTTTCTATTTCTTATTAATACATAAAATCAATTCAATTTTAAAAAAAATTTCAAATCTCTCGTAACTTAATACATCCTAATTAATTAATTTATAAAATAATCTTTTTAAATATATTTTTTATAATAATTTACAACTATACATATCAAATGACAACCTTGCAAGCAGCTGGAATCTATTCACCTCGTCGCTATCCAAAGGACTATTTCATACCTAATCTATCGATCCTGTCATGGTGCAAATGGCACATCAAAAACTTTGAGCTTTTGGCATTCATTTGGCAGATATTACCATCCGTAGCTTTCGTTGCTGACAACGAGTTTTGACGAACCTACAATGCAGCGCTAAATTACAAAATTTCACTACCCAAAGCCAGCTGTAAAAGACCAGGAAGTTCCAAGAAATTGCTAAAATACAACGGTAGAGCATAAATTCCAAGAGATTGCTAAAATACAACGCTATAGCTCTATTCTTGGGAGGTGGTTGATAATGGTCAATTCCATTGACACTTTTCTTGGCTTAGGCTAAGTCTAACCAGTATCCTATAAACTGACAGGGGAGGCTTCTTATCTTATGATATATTGAAAGTTATTAGGTCATATGTGTTCGTTCCAATTCAAATATAAGTTTTTGCTAAAAAATTTAAAAATTAAAACTAATTTAAATTTAAAATTTGGGATGAAAATTAAAGAAGTTAAAATTAATTTAAATACATATTTTACTTAAAAGATCAAATTTATTTTAAAATACAACTAATTTTATGGTTGATAAATCTAAATCAAAATAAATTTAATGAAAAGTTAAGTTTATATAGTTATGTGTCATGAACAAGTTATTTGTTTTTTACTATTAGTCTATGCTTTAGCTACCAATTACCTATGAATATAATATCTATGATTTTTGATATCTACTTTTTTTTATTGGAATGACTCTCAAAAGTTAAAATCAATTTATATAATATGTTTGTCTTATCCTAATGTAATATAATAAAATCATACATGTTTTAAATTTTAAAATATAAACATCTATTAATATAAAATTAAAAACAAAATACTGAAAAACCATTATTTGTAAAGCTATTTCAATGAACCAGGATGTAATTTTTGTAAGGCTATTTCAATGATCCAAGATGCCATTTTTGTAATGAATTTGAAGCATCTGGATTTTCTTCAGAAATTCTTACATGACCAAACACATGGTCTTCCTAATATGCCTTCCAGAAGCTCCCAGAGTTAGATTGAGTGAAAAATGATATGTCTCCAATCAATTCTGAAATTATTTCACATGAAGGAATTAGCTTTGAGTTTTCTTGGGATGGAAGTTTGTGCACTAAATGATGGAGTATGGTCATGTCGTAGACTAATCTTATCTTAGAGACCACTGATTTTATTTTATGTGCGAAATAGACAAATAAATAATCAGTTGAGTCAAGAAGCATACTACTATTCTAATCCACATACATACAGGAGAGAGAAACTGCTTTATCTTTACGAATGGCCATTTTCTCTTCTGTCCTTGAACGTCTATTACCAACTCCATTATTTGTAAGGTTGTTGGGCTTATTGCAATTAATGTGAAAGGGCCATCATTATATGTGTGATTCCGCTGATAGGTATGGAAACTCTCCTGTAAATAAAATAAAAATGGACGCAACATACATATTGAGTTCAACGTTTTACAAAGACTTTTGAATGCTTCATATGGGATGAATTTGGTTTACATTAAAAGAGTGCACTGAAATAGGAAATCCAGTGTGAAACGCAAGGATAATGAAGCATGAATCATGGAATTATTAACTTATTTTTAATTTTATTTGATTACCATAAATGGATTTGCTTTTTCAAATTTTATTTCTACAATAAAAAGATTTGCCTAAAATGAACTGCAAAGTCTATTTCTACAATAAAAAAAATTGACTAAAATGAACTGCAAAATCTACACCCCATGCTTCATTGTTAAATCCAGGTTGACCAATAATGAAATTTCAAAGTATTTAGAAATTTATTGAAGTGTACCAGTAAACTGATTAAAATTGTGAAGTGTAAAGATAAGTGTTGGAATTGGAAAAATAAATTGTTTATAATTTTTTAATTATGTGGATAGACCTTTTTATTTGAGATTTGGGGTGGACTCTCCTTAATGCTTAGTGTACTATCCAGATTGATGCTTCAAAATTTAAAATAAACAATTATATATATAAAAGAATATAAAAAATAAGTGATGAATGAATAACTGGTAGTTATGGAGAACTGATAGCTATGCATGGATAACTCGTAAATAATAAATGGATAACAGAGAGTTCATGGCAGATAACTAAAAGAATGTGAGATAACAAAAAAGAACGGATAGTTGATAAATGGATAACATGAAGAATGTTGGTGATAACATATAGCTAAATATTAACTGAGTTGAACCCATTGACTCTCAACTACTTGACTCCTATCAACCTAATCTAACCACAAACTATGTGAGTGTACTAGTTATAAAACAAATTAATCTATTTTCATATTAAAAAAATACAATTAAAACAATAAAAATAACAATTTCAACTCAGCTTTCATCAACCTACCAACAAAAATACTTTAAAAAAAATTCAAACCCTAAAGTAATTAACTTATTCCATCTAGTATAAAATGGTTAGCTTATTCCATTTGGTATATTGCAAAACCAAGTTTAACACGCAATTGGATCTACTCGTCTCTTTCCTTTTTCATGATAAATCATCCCATTCCGTAGTGGGCCACCATCCATGGCGATGTCATTTTTATTCTTTTTCTTTTCATAATGTTATATAATGATTTTGATGATATGATTTTTTTGAGTAAGCCTCAACCAGGACGATTCATACATATATTAAAAACAAGCAACAACATATTTTGTGTTCATAAAACAATTCTTAAATATTATTTAATAAATCAAAACTATGAGTCATAAAAGTATTATTTAATATTATATTTAATAATTCAAAAATAGTCATTCTACAAGATTGTTCTTGCTTTTCTAACCAATCTCTTAATCAAACGCTATGGTCATATCCATTTATGTCAAAATGCATTTGTTAATTACTTTTATCATGTTGCTTTTACTTAATTTGAATTTATTCATTTTCATAAAAACAAATTTTTATTTTTATTAATTTTTTATAATAATTTAGTAAATTTAATTTTATTATTATAAGATAATTTATTAGCTTTAGTATTATTACTATTTATGTTTTTTATTTTAAAATCAAGTATTCAGTAACATTTTTTTTTTTTTTTTTGCATGATTTCAACAAAATTTAATCAGAGTACCTTCTGATATATCAAGGCGGTTACAAAAATCAATTAAAAAAAGTATCTTACTGCATTACATGCTCTCCACTTTAAGGAACTTCCAACCCAAGTTAACTTTAATTATGTTACTTATATATCTTTACTTCTCTACTATTCATCTCACTCACCTCTATTGCAACTAATATAAGAGCCTCTAAAGTGACCATATTAGGTATTTAAAGCCGAAATCAAAACTTTGGGGAAGTGCGAGAATAACTATTGTCATCTTTCCGACTTTCACCATTAGGATTAAAGCATATTGACTTAGCCAAGGCCCCAAGATTCAAGGCCTCATTTGCATAAGAAGACATATGGTGTGGTATTTTAAATCACATATGGCATCTCGAAAGGATGAACTAAACATCTTCCCCAACACCTACCAAGTACTCAACCCTGAGCATCGAAGTCCAACAACATAACTCCATTAGCGAGTACAACTATATCCCTTCATCAAGACTTTGCCATCATAACTTGAATATTAGACACTCTGGCCTTCTCAATATGGTACCATGTCCATCAATAATTATATAAGTAAAAATAACCATTGGCATATTAATTATTGATTGACTTTGTCCCCAGCCCATAAGGTGTTACTTGCAATATGTTCTTTTATAGATATGAGCTCCCACAAGATCCTAGAATGAACTAACTCTCTTGGCACATTGGTGGATTACTTGCCAATCATCACCTCACAACATGGAACCAATGAATTAGTTTAACCAAAACATCATCGTGTTCCACATACTAATTGTCTCATGGCATCATTCTTATCATCACATCATCTTAAAACCGCATGTGCACACTTGCAATAAAAATGAAATGTCTTCGTAATGGAACTAAATGTATTGAAACCATGTCATCACGTCATGAAACATCATCACAACGATTATCACCTCATTATTTATTCTCATCAAATAAATGCATTTTAAATAGCATAACATCATGGACATGGTAGTAATAATCGTAATACAAAATGTTTCTTTTTGAAACTATACAATTAGCCATGCATGAAATATAATTATTATATATTTGGGTATTGTATCAACTTTAAAATGGTCATCAAAATCCCTCATCTAGTATATGCATATGCTACATCTAAGTCTAATCTACTCTAGTTAGACCCATAAAAACAAATTTAATCAAACATATAAGGAAAGTCACGATGCATAGTATCTACATCCTCCTAGGTAGCAAATTATAGGCTAAATTGGTCCCATTGGACCTTGGATTTTTCAATTTCACAAGTCTTGATTTGATGAAACCTATGGTACAATATAGATAATTGCTCTATCTAGATAGATCCCTACTAAAAAACCTGCAATTCTTCAAATTTCAACACATGATGGGAAGGATTAAAAGTGCAATGCCCAAGTAAAAAAACATGGAATACATCATTCATCTTTTTTATATGGGATGGAAGGTTGATTTTATAAGTGATTGGACCATTCCTCTCAAGGATCCTAAATGGTCCGACAAATCTAGGGGATAACTTTGTTCCTTTACCAAATTTGAAGTCACTCTTAGAGGCTTTGGCTATAATGAAAATATTGTTACCTTAAAGTTTTTATCAATTTTCTTAGCATATGCATAACCTTTATGTCAATCCCTAGCCTCCTTAATCCTTTTCTTAATTGTAACAATTTTTTCTTCCATTTCTTGGAGGATGTTAGGTTCTAACATGACTCAATCCTCTAATCAATCCCAGCTTAAGAGTGTTCGACAAGGTCTCCCATATATGTTTCCATATGGGGATGCACCATTGGAATTGTGATAACCATTATTTTGAGAAAATTCCACTAAGGAATATAATTTTACCACTAGTTTTGATCCATGACATGCATTCTCAATGTATCCTTCAATACCTAAGTAGCTCTTTTTGTTTTCTTATATGTCTCTAGATGATATGTCATAGTGAATTTGAGTTGAGTACCCATAGTAGTTTGATAATTTTTTCAAAACCTAGAGGTGAGCCATGAATCTCTGTCTGATATGATTTTTGAGGCACTCCATGTAAATGAATTATCTCCTTTAGGAAAACCTAGGAAATGGCTAGTGAATTAAAGGTTCTTTTAATTGGAATGAACTGAGCACTCTTGGTTAGCTTGTCAACTACCACCATGATGTAGCCATGCCTCTAGGAATTCATAGGTAAGCCTCCCACAAAATCCATTGAAATAATCCCCCATTTAGTTTCTAGTATATCATTGGGTTGTAGTAGACTTATAGGGTAGTAGTGTTGAGCTTTAACATGTTGGAATTCTAGACACTAGGCTACAAATTGTGTTATATCTTTCTTCATCCCAATCCAAAAAAACAAACCTTTTAGATCTGCAAGCATTTTCTTTACTTTTAGGTGTGCAAAATAGGGAGCTATATGGGCCTTCTCCATTACCAATCTCTTAAGATCATTGTTCTTTGGAACATAAATCCTACCCACAAATCGTAATAATCTATCATTGTCTAAATTGTATACCTTTAATTTACATCCAATTAGTATGTCATCCCGCATAGTTGATTTCACTTATTGATTCCAATTTTCTTCTACATTGTGGTTTAAAATATGATCTCCTAAGTAAGCCTTCAATGGTAATGTTGAATGAATTATGGGTCTTCTTCTTAATGCATCTTCTACTTTTCTTTCCTTACCCTTTATAAATGATATATTACGATCATATTCACTAAAAAAATCATTCCAGCATCGTTATCAAGCATTAAGGTCCTTTTGGGTGAAAAATGTGCTCAAGGCTCATGTGCTATGATTTTAGTTCAAACTAACTTCCCATTAGATAGTGTCTTGATAAATTTAGGGAGATTATAACTTCAACCAACTCTAGACCATGAGTGGACTAATTTTATTTCTTCGTCCTTAAAGTTTATGGGAAGCATATGCAACAAATCCTCCTTCTTTCATCAAATTGGCATCGAAACCTTGCCTTGATACATCTATGCATACACAAAATTCTTTATCCATGTATATCACTCTCAATATTAGGGATATGGTGAAATTTTGTTTTATCTCTACAAATGTTTCCTTACATTCAATTTTCCATTTAAATTTTACTCCTTTCTTTTATAGGGTTCTTATAGGATTTGTGATTTGGGAGAATCCTTCCATGAATCTCATATATAATCTGATAGTCCCATAAAGTCATGTACTTATTTATAATTCTTAGGGGTTGGCCAATTCATACTAGTTTCAATTTTACTATGGCCTATTGCAATACCTTCCCCAATGATGGTATTCCCTAGGTATTGATTTTTTTTTAAAGAAGGAACATTTAAACAATTTTCCATATAACGGTTATGTTCCCTGAGGCATTGTAGTACTAGTCTCAATTGATCTTGATGTTCGTGCTCATTTCAGGAGTAAATGAGGGTGTCATCTAGGAATACTTGGAAAAAACACTCTAAATATTTAGGGAATACACTATTTATCAAGTTCATAAATGATGTTGGTCCATTGGTTAGCTCAAAAGGTACCATGATGAATTCATAATGACCAAATCTTGTTCTAAATGTAGTTTTGGGTATATATTTCTCCTTAATTCTTAACTAATAGTATCCTGATCGCAAGTCAATATTGGAAAAAAATGAAACTCATTTTAGTTGATCAAATAGGTCATCAATGTAAGGCATTGGATGCCTGTTTCTAATGGTGGTTTTGTTAAGATCCCAATAGTCAATGCATAACCTAAGAGTTCCATCCTTTTTTTTATAAAATCACAAGTTCCACCAATGTGATTCACTAGGCTTAGTCAAATATTGGTTAGTATGTTACTTGAGTTTTATATTCTATTTGTTGAGTTCTAATATTATCACATGATATGATGTTTGGAATGGAGAATACAAATTCTTGTATTTGGGGAAAACTTGGAAATTTTGGGGAAAAACATCTTTAAATTCATATAGTATTGGAAGTAGTTTATAAAAATAGATGCATTCTTCACTTACCGCCTTGAATGCAGAGATCTAACACCCTTTCCTCAGACACTTCTCAACTTTCTTGGCTAAGATGAAGTGAAAATCAAAGTATCACTTAACTCCCTCAATTTGTACTTGCTCTCCTAAATAATTTTGGAAAGAATATTATTTCCATAGCAATCTATTAGATCTCAATGAGATTCAAGTCAATACATTCCTATGATTAAATCATAGGTTCCTAGGTTTATGTTGTATAAAATTATTTTTGTGACACAACTCCCAATATTGATGATATAGTTCTTGACAAGGGGACCTATAGTTTGTTTGACACCATCAGGCATTTCAACCATCCTAAATTCTGTCACGTCCCCATGCCTCCGACTGGGGTAGAGGACGCGACTACCGGCTTAACCACCCGGGCTAAGAGCCCATGAACATGTACAAGCTTAAACAAATTCATAAACATAATGCTTAAACGTATGCATTGTACTTAAATATGCACAGATGCAATTATCTAGCAGACACAACTACATTTGTATATCATGCACAGCTATGACTATTTATCCTTGCACAATGGAAATCAACATGCATTTAAACAAGCATTCTTCAACATGTTCATCATTCACATTAACAGTAAATATAGAATTGCAGAGGTAAATTACACAAGATCACTTATCTTATGAAGAATTCGATCCGCAACCAGCTACGTCGCTGCAACGTTCCACCCAACCATAGGCCAGCATGCTCCTTAACCTCTCAGCAGTGTTGCCACCCCCGAACTGGGCATGATTCTCCAAGGAATAAGGGAACTACAGGCTTACACGTAGCCAAGGATACACAAAAAACACAGCCAAGCCAACATAGTTGGGTTTATCAAGCCATTAAGGAGTTGGAGAAGGCAAATTGCTAAGCTGGTGAGCTCATTACAGAGCCAAGGACACCTACACCAGAAATAGCCTGACCTCTACGACACCCATCCACGCCCAACACAAGGAATCAGTCCCTTCTCTGCTACACAGTCCCTCAAGCCATGCATTCCCTTCCAGTGCTATTCAGGGGTGATGGAGAAGAAGGCCAGCCCTCTAGCTCTGTTTGTGTGGTTCCAGCCACCAGGTTTATCAAGCAAAACTAAGCCAACCTCCCTGCTCCTCTCATAGTCCGAAGACCAACAATTGCACTCAGGAAATTAAGTCAGCTGTCACAGCTTAAACAAGAAAATGAATTCCTGAGTCATTATTGGCCCTATCGTGGCCAAAATGACTCTCACTCGAATTTACAATAGCCCCCAAACGTAACAGTAATTACATTCACGACCTGGGGAAAACTACAGCCCTGAATCTATCAGTGAGCACCCCTCACAACAGGGAAAAATGACCCAAATAGTCTGTGAGACAGCCAAAAACGTGAATGGCCCTTCATAGTCAAACGTGGATGCAAGAGCACGGCTCTCAGCTCGCTATGTGCGCCCCAAACAGAAGAATAACTGTGCGTGGGTAAACAATCCGACCCAGCAAAGAAAGGAATAGACAATGGAGGCCTTGCGTGAGGAAAAGCAGCTCCGTTTTTGTCCGTGGATGAGCAAGCAACAGGAAGGATGTGAATTGCAGTTCGTGGGTGTTTAGCAACTCGTGGAGTGAAGATGAATGTCTGCGTGAGGAGATGAACAGCCAAAATCATGAGTAGGGTGTGCGTGTGGGTGAGGACTGACAGTCCTGCCACCCCAGCCCCCAAAATCATTAACTGCTTCAACCACCAGCAGTAATTATTCAATGAGAGTGGTTGGAAATAAAAACAAGGGAATAAGACACATGGGTTTTTCCCCTTTTTGGCTCAAGATTGACAAATTCCCCTCCACATCCTTATCCTTGGGAAAATCATGCCCCATTCGATTTAGTTGCCGCGACCGTAGCTGGTTGTGTTTATTTTAATTAATTATAGATGCATATTTACATGGTGACCACTACAATATATGCCGCATGCCCCGATATACCATCGGTGACAATTTGAATCCAAAACATAGCATTACTGATCAATGGTGGGGCCTTGGCCTTTAGCTCCACACCATGATCATTACAATATATACATCATATACATCTAATGTAACGGGGTCAAAACTGGGACATTACAAATTCATTTTGGTAATGAGCTATCAATCGACATTTAATTAGAGAAAAATGGGAACTAAAACTATTAATGGCCCAAGAATCATTCAACATAGAAAGATGGGTTTTTTTAATAAGACCACTAGATTCCATAGTTGTTGCATGATGCTCGACTTGATCATGGTTTAATGCAGCATGGAATTGACACTGAGCTTGAGGTTTATCCCCCTTTGGTTTTCCTTCTTGTTGAAAAATCCCAATTTGATTCCTTGGGAATTTCCTTCTATAAAGGGGACCCCCATAATCCCAATGCGCTTCTTGACCTTGTATTACTATTTGTCCTTGGCCACCCCACTGCATTCCTTGCCTCTACCACATGTTCCTCTTTAGTATACCTAACCTCTTTGTCCTATTAGAGGTGCTCTATATGTTATTCTGAAAACCCTAGAAACATTGTTTGGTCATTCATAGAATCCATACCTACACCCCCCAACATTGATGATATTATCTTTGGTGGGTTCTTTAAAGGACTCATAACTCTTCGATTTAAATTTCATATCTGACATGTTTTGGAGCTTCCTGACTAGACTTGTTGTTGTTTCCATTGTGGTGGGTTTCCACATGGAGACCTTCGCTTAGACTAAAGGCTCAATCCCATGAAGGAATACATCAGCTTGTCCTTTATCATATTCCATATAGTCCACATGATGGAACAATGCAATATTTTTTCCTCATAAGCTTCTATTGACACACAATTATGTTTTATTACACAGAATGCACCTATTTGTTGGTGTTTGTATTCTTCTAATAGATTTTGAGTACTAAATTTTTCCTCAAACATCTCTGAGGTAACTTGCATGGGGTGAGATGTAACTTGATTTCTGCATTTACCCACCACAACATAGCTTCCTCTTTTAGGAGAAACATAACTATTTGTTCCTTTTACACAATAGGGAATGTATTAAAAATGAGTGCTCTTTTAATGCATATTATCCAAGACTTTTATATATGAACCTCACTTTTTCCTATGAACTTTGGTAATTTGGATTTTTGAACCTCTCTTATAATATGTAGGGGTATTTTTTTCTCGTCAACTTTAGACAAAAATTCCATGATCTTGTCTCTGTTTATGATCTAACTCATTCTCTTCACCTTGGTTTATGTTTGGATTTTGACATTGTCTAGCAACTTAGTCTTAAAATATGTTGACCATTTCTCCCAAAGAACATAGTATGGAATGCTCAACCGAGATTCTAGTTTCAAGGGTAAATTGTGGTTTCCTTCAATGTTTAGAGCCCATAGAGATTCTTGACAAATTGAAGAAATAATTCTTAGTTTCGATTTCTTTGTTTCAATGAATAAGGCTTCCTATCATTACTTATTTATTTATTTTAAGGTTAAGTAGGAATCAAAGTTTCTTCGTTATTCTGTAATGAACAAAAATATATAATAAATAAACATTAATAACTACTAACAATTAAATAACTAATTCTTAACGAAGAGACACCTTGATTAAAGGTTATGTCTCTTTATGAAAGGGCACCCATAATGGGTATTTATACAAGAAACATTATCATTGTAATATCATCACTTATATGTTATTCATATATTATTCATTTATGGGTTTCTATCCTATTTATGTTGGATTTTTCTATAGAAACAATATTTTATTGTTCTAGTGGTATCAGAGCCGTTCTTTTCTGCTGACTAGTGGTTTATTTTGTTTATATTGGAAGCTCATGTCCCAATTTTAATTATCTTGGATTTGTGACCCAAAATCTTAAAAAAAAAATAAGAAGAACAAAAAAATCTCTAACTCTAGGCTCATGGCCAAAAGGGGGAAAGTAAAAAAAGAAAAGAAAAACATAAAAAAAGAAGAAAAAGAAGAAGAAAAAGAAAACAAAAGAAAAAGTAAAAAGGAAAAGGAAAGAAAAAGTAAAAAAGAACAAAAGAAAATAAAGAAAAGGTAAAAAAGAAAAGAAAGTAAAAAAAACAAAAAAAAAAAGAAAAAAAGAAAAAGAAAAAGTCAAACCAACACATGGTTTTGTTTTCCCTTCCTCCTCACCAACACATGGTTTTGTATTAAGTAAACTTTACGTTACAAATCAAAGTTATATATATATATATATATATATTGCAAATAATACTTAAGTTCAAATCAAAGGATTATAAGGGAAGTGTAATGAAAAAAGTTCAAATCTCAACTATTAAAGTATTACTTCAGTCGTAATCAAGGTCTTTTTCGAAGGAAGTTTAGGTTTAAAAAATGGGGTCTAATAGTGAAAAACAAGGAAGATTTCCAAGCAATTTAAAAACTTACGTCTGAGTGTTATTTCAAATAAAAGGAACAATTAGAGGGAAAGACATTACTATTTCTATTGCTCCTGGCGAACACAATAATTATATTAGTGATGAATTTGCTAATGAGTTAGAGATTTCAAAGTCAAATATAGGTGAAATATTAGACCTTTGGAATAACAAAAAATATCTAATAAGCGATTTACAATGGAACATTGGAAATTATACCGGTGTTTCATACCAGTGTTTCACAATTTATAGTGACCTAGTATTGGGATTACCATGGTTAGAGACATTGGGGACTTTTATCATAAATATTGAAAAAAATTTTCTGACATTGCCCTACAAAAAGAAGAAAATCACATTGCCAGACAGTAACATGAAGACATAATCAAAGGTCGCATTAGCTGAAGACTTCAAAGAAATATCAAAGATGTTGTTGCATGGGAATGAGAAATCAATACAGATGATATAGAAGGATTTCAACAAGGTTATTGCAGATAAAGAATAAGAAATCTCTTGTCTAAAAGATCATAATTGAAAATTACTTCTACAAATCAAGAAGGCAAAGGATAAGGTTTAATGCAATCAATATTTAGAAGAGGAGAATCAAGATCTTCAAAAATAATTATCATGCAAAGATAAAGAAAGCTTTTCCTTAAAAAGTATTAATCAAGAATCGCTAGAGAAAATAAAAAACTTAAAAGAAAGAGAACCAAAAATCAAGGAAATCAATATGACGTCGTCAAGTCAAACTATAAATAAGAACTCTTACAATTAAGTTAAGTTAATCGGGACATGCTTATACAAGTTAGGAAGTTAAACCATGAGAATAAATATTTAAAAGAAAATCTAGATTGCAAGAGATCAAGTGTCGACAAAGAAATGATGACAAGCACAATAAAGAATTAATCAAAGGCTCAAATTCAAACATCAGAAAAGGGGATCAATAAAAATCTCGTCAAGGCTCAAAAGAAAAATCTTATTGTCACATCGCTACGATTATCAACAAAAATGGTTCCAAAAAACAATTACAAAAAACTGTTAGAAACACCAAAATTTGAAGTTCCAATAAACACTTCATAGGTGATTCAAGTTCTGTATCTCCATCCAAATCACAAGAGTCGCTATCATAGACGACATGATCAAAAGGAAAATTACCAGTATTGTTCCTACAAAGAGAAAAGACAATTTAATTGACAACTCTCTACAGTCGATCCACAAACAATTTCATTAAAGGTAGATCTCAGATGGACAACTTCACAAATGACACAACATTTCCACACAATGTTTAAAAGAACATATTGTCTTATCTCATCAAGTGTTGCAACTACCAACACACAATGTCATGAGAAAGCATTACAATCAAGAACAAGGGATAAAGTCTTCCATAATTGTGCTTTGAGGAAAAATAAATTCTATGGGAGAGGCAATCTAATGAACCAAAATATATAATAAATAAACATTAATAACTACTAACAATTAAATAACTAATTCTTAATGAAGAGACACCTTGATGAAAGGTTATGTCTCTTTATGAAATGGCACCCATCATGGGTATTTATACAAGAAACATTATCATTGTAATATCATCACTTATCTGTTATTAATATATTTATACATTTATGGAGTTTCTATCCTATTTACGTTGGATTTTTCTATAGAAACAATATTTTACTGTTCCATATTCTTAGACTATGTATGCATTTAAGTGACCTCTTTTTTGTATGTACTTACTATCATGTACATTTCATAATCATTAATCTTAATATTTTTGTATCTTTATACTTGAGGGACTAAGGTTCATAGTATAGGTTTTAGCGACTGATCATACCTATTAACAAGAATATCAATTAACCATACATGTTATTTTTCAACCAAGCAAATGCATATGTGTAATATAATTAATTTCATACTACCAATATGAGAATAGAGAAGACGAGAGAGGAATAAGAGAAGATGCATGCTATGGAGGTCGAGGGAGACAAGTGCCAACTCTTCCTTCCTCACGTGTTACTAGTTCTAATGCACTCCACCTAGGATTTTCATACTTTCTTGTGTTGAATCAGGCCCATACTAGGTCACTTGTATTACACTCAAAGTAGTTGCAAGAATATCCTTAACACCTCTAGAAACTCACCAAATTGTGCTTAAACAACAGATAATATGAATATTGTAAATATTCACTTATTATATTATACCTCCATCTAAACTCTAGTCTTGTTATAACTACCAATAAAAAAATCCCAAAATATACCCCCTATTGGGATGGATTTGCAAATGGTTTAGGATACTAGGGGTGTGTGATCTTGCATTATGGATAGTACAATCATATGTTCCTAGGGATGTTGTTTCCCTAACATTGATCGTTCATGCATAAGATAAAATAAAACTAGATGCATTTAAAACAAATATCCATAAATGCACAATTATATTTAAAAAAAAAGGTGACTTATAATGCACTTGTTAACTCCTGTTTGAACATAATATAACCATGGAATATATCTGGACCAAAATAATTAGAATTTGTATTACCTTTCTTCCCCTCTTCAAGAGGCGACGACCTTGGAGCTAAGTTAAAAAAAACCATAATTCCTTATAATATCAAATCTTCAATACATCAAAATATATAAATAAAACACCCTAAATAGATGAAGTCATTTAGTAAGGGAACTCCTTTTCTTCACATTGAAATGCCTATTGGTTTCATAATGAATCAATTTATTTGAAGAAATATTTCTCTAGTTGTAAACTTAGAGACAAAATCCAATGGTAACTATAGAAACTCCATGCAAACGATTTCTTTTACTATATTATTTTTTTTCCAATACAAGTTTGGAGAACTTTGGTAAACCTATGTAAAGAAAAAAATGTTAAATATAAACTAAAACACATAATCACACACACATTACACACAAATTTACCCTAGAAAACCAACATTCTTACTGGTTTCTCTCTCTCTCTCTCTCTCTCTCTCTCTTATATTTATAATCCAATCTAAAGTATCCAAGACCCTAATTCAGGTTTCACAAACCCAATTCCTTAACTAGAATTAGCTTACAATGGGATGCAAAACTATGAGACAAAAAAACTCAAAACAGAAAAAATAGACTTTTTTTTTCTTTTATGGGTGCTGACCTTGAATCCTTAGAAGGGATTTTATTGTTCCCCCACTACCCCATTGTAGGGATGGATAATCCCCCCTAGACTTCCATTTGTCTAGGAACCACAAATACTACAACACATGTCCAACGTACCATTCTCCCACTTGTATTTTTTGAATAGGGGGTCAAGGGGAAATCATTCATGGAATTATCTACAAAGGGAAACAAAGCTCATTGATTCTCTCCACCAAGAGAAATTTTCAATTCAAATATAGATGTTGACAATGAGTATGAAACATTATTCAATATATACCAATCTTCTTCAATAGTACTTTGTTACGCTAAACCATGTCTCTAACAAAATGGATCTGAACATCAATATGTTTTGTCTTAGAAGGGTTATTTTATAGAAAAATTTCACTTGAGATATGACAACCTATTCTCATTGTTTTCTAAACAAAACCAATATCTGAACACAATATTTGTAACCATATGGATTTCTTACTTCCATGAGTGGCTGCCATGTATTATGGTTCTCTAGTTGGCGATGCAATTACACCCCACCTCTTAGTCATCCAACTGATTGATCCACCAAATAAGTTAAAAAAATAGCCACTTGTATATCTTTTATTTTCAAAATCTCCATCCTAGCCCACCTCAACAAAACGTTGTATATCTATCTTCCTGTGAGGTTCAGGCCTTCAATGGTAGCATATTGAATAATCTAAAGTGCCACGTAAATATATGAAGACCGACTTTACTGTTGTCCAACATTCCTTCCTTGGGTTTGACATATATTTGATCAAAATTCCCTCCACATGGGAAATGTATGGTCTAGCACAGACCATAAATAACATACAACTTCCAATATCACTAGCATAGGGAACACGTAACATATCGTCAACCCCTTTTGATCCTTGGGTCACTAATGCACAATTAATTTTGAACCTGCAGAAATAGGGACCTTTATTGATCTACATTCCTACATATTAAAACTCTGTAATATTATCTCAACATATTTTCTCTGACTTAACAAAATCCTTCCATTGACCTGATCTCTTTTAATTCCCATGACTAAAATAAAAAATCTAGCACTAAGATATTTCATATCAAACTTAGAAGACAAATGGGCTTTGACATTATTGATGATTTCCTAGTTGTTTCCAGTCAACAACATAGCATCAACATACAAGACCAAATAAATAAAATGATCATGAACTTGTTTAGAAAACACATAGTGATCGAATTTGATTCTTGATAAACCAAGTCCTAATATATAAGTATCAAAATTTTAATACCACATTCTTGGTGATTGTTTTAATCCACATAAGTACTTCTTCATCTTGCAAATCAACTCTTTCTTTTCCTTTACTACAAAACACTATGGATATTTCATGTAAATTTCTTCTTCCAAAACACCATGTAGAAATGTTGTCTTCACGCCCAACTGCTTTACTTCAAGATCAAAAGAAGTATAAATAGACAGAATAAATCTAATAGAAGTTAATATAATAACAAGAGAACAAATATCGCCAGAATTTGTTCCCTCCACCTAGGAATAACCCTTAACTACTAGGTGATATTTGTACTTCTCCACCTTACCTTTCACATTCAACTTCTTCTTAAGCACACATTTTATACCAATAAGTTTTCTTTCAACTAACAACTCAACTATATCCCAAGTTTTAAATTTTATCGAAAGCATCCATTTCTTTAATTGTGACCTTGTTCCAAATTTTACCATCCTATAAATCCATTTTCTTCCTAACAGATCTAGGATCATGATTAATAATAGATAGAGTAAAGTTAGAGTGGAAATAATGTGGGATATACCTTTCGAGTTTCCTTCTTTCACTGAAAAATCCCCTCAAGGATAGGACTTGAGGTTCATCTTCTTTTGTTGAGTAAGATCTTCACCCTCCAACTCAAACTCTATTTTATCTGGTTCTTATTCCTTGGGTTAGACTTCATATTTGGAAAGAACTCTAACCTCTCTAAACACAACATTTAGACTATAAACAATCTTCTTAGTAACGAGGTTGCAAAGTTTAGAACCTTTTGGACCATCTTTATAACTTATAATATATATACATTTTTGAACTTTAATATTCAACTTTCTCCTATTTTACTTTGGAATATGCACATAAGCATCACAACCAAAAACTCTAAGATGCTTAACAGAGGTACTTTTACTAGTCCATGTCTAATTCGCAGTTTTGTTATCTAGTTTTGATATAGGTGATCGATTTACCAAGTAACATGCATTATTCACTGACTTTGCCTAGATTTCTTGTGATAACCCTAGACCATTAAGCATGCTCCTTTCCTTCTCCATCAATAACTTGTTCATCCTTTTTGTAACCATTATGTTGAGGTGTGTATAGAGTTTTATTTTTCCTTATTATTCCACACCTCTTAAATAATTGATCATACTCATTTCCATAGAACTCTCCACCATTATTTGTCCTCAACGACTTTATTTTCTTATCTACCCAATTTTATACATGTTCTTTAAACTCCTTGAATTAACTAGAAACCTCACATTTCTTATGGAGGAAATAGAACCATGTGTTCCTTTAGAAATCATCAATGGGTGGAACATAATACACATTTAACTAGTGATCTAACATGAACAAATCCAAGCACATCATTATATATTAACTCTAGATTCTTTTTTCTCTTGTAACAATAAATGTGAATCTCACTTGATTTTGTTTACCATATATACAATGTTCTAATAAATCAAAATATAATGAGAAATTAGACATATGTACTTCAATCATACCTATCACATGTCCAATAACCTATTTACACCATTGAGACAACGAAGCACTCATATCTATGCAAAAATTATGCTCTTTGATAGAAGAAACATACTTGTATTTATAATGTGGCTTATTAAAAATACCCATTCAATTTTATTGGATTATTTCTAAAATAAATGCATTCAAATCAAGCATTAGAGGAAATTTCAACTCAAAATGGGCCTCCTAAAAAAGATTAATAAAATAATAGTTAAAATAATAAATAATATTTATTAATTTTGGTGGAAGAAAAGAAAAAAACTACTTTTTTGTTTGTATTTTTGACATATCTCCTCATGTTTTTACTCAAATTTCGATTGGGAGAGCTCGTTGGATGCGGAATTTCATTCCGCATCCAACGAGTACCCACTCAGCATACTTTTGATAGACCCTGCTACCCAAAAAACAAGAAATACCTAAAAAAACATGATAATGACATATAAACAATTCAATAACAATAATTTAAGCATACACATTTATGAGAAGTTATAAACTGCTGAAATCATACACAATTTCGAACTTATCTTAGGAATTCCCTCCAACCAATAACAAGTTAAGAATGTTCCTCCCATCCACACGAAATATACCAATCCTTTTATTTCTTTGATAGATTACACCCCTGAGTTGGGGTTATTCATCCACAGGGGGTCAATTTCCACTTCTTTCTCTCCATATTACAACTACACTCCTCATAGAGTGCTCCTCACCTAAGGGAACCTATCCTCTACTTAACTATTGTGTGTAATCCCATCCAAAGATGACCCCAACTTCTCACTCATTCCCCATCAACCTGCACAATGTCAGGGAAGTTACCTCCTTCTTAGCACTGTAATCCCTCGGGTTGTCCCTTCCCCTTTTGGCACTCATATAGGCCAACCAAGAAGTCTCCATCTGTAATACCCCATGAATTAATAATTGTTATTCTGTTGGAAAATACTTTGATTATTATTTCATTATTCTTTGACAGGAAGTCAAGAATAGAACATTTTGTAATAAAAAATTTCTTATTAATAAAAGGTGTTGAAGGGGGAACGATAGTGGAAATAGTTGTTGAAAGAGTGTTCACTAACCTAGAAGAGGGAAATGACAAGTGGCAGAGACCACCGAGTGAGAACTCGAGATGCAGGAGGCATCATCCCCAAAAATGAGGTTTGCACTCTTAGTTGAGTTGCTAAAGAGCAAGAGGCTCATAATTGACCAAGTCCTAGAAAAATTACTATTTAACAGTATGTCCATGAGTAGTAGGAGGATAGCATTGGACAGGGATTAACAACTATATAATTCAAGAGATGGGGCATTGAGATATTTGTCTCTTGTGCATCAACAAATAGGCTTGCGGGTTCTAGAGAAACTAATTTGGTTGCTTTGGGAGTTGGTTGGGAGGAACAACTTCTCCACTTTTTTTTCCCATATTTGGTTCTAGGTTCCTACTCTGTTATGATTCTAGTACAATACGATGTATCTATAAAATGTTGAATTGCAATTATACTTCCAGGCAGTATTATGTATGCATTTTCTGTAGAACCATTATTCATGTTTTGTATATTATACTAGATCTATACAAGGTTAGATTTCTCTTAACGCATCCAAGTTTAGACATCCATACTTGCATCAAAGATTTTTAGTAATGTTATTATTGTAGCAATTAACATCTTTTTGGAGTAAAATTTACTTAGTTCTGACTGTTGTAAATTTGTTATTGGTTTCGAAATCAATACTTGAATGATTCGAATTGATGAGCATGTATATAATGGATTGAATCCTCTATTTCCTTTTAAAATGTACTGTGTATTCCCACCTTTAACTAGGCATTGGTTGTTCATATTGTTTTTGCTCAACCTAATCATGCTTATTGGAATGTGGAATGAATCTATAATGTTGTTATAGAGTAGATCTGTACTATGCCTATGTTGCAAATGAAAATTCTTTTTTTTTTTGTTTTACACAGAAGAAACATTAAATTTTTTTTATGTGAATATGATACCAAGATCCCTTGTAACCGTCTTTAGATGGACTATCACTAGACTCTAGTATGGTTCTAAACTTGGTAGAACTGCTAAATTAACCTCACGAGGCTAATGGTCGCATAGGCGCTCAACCAAGAGTGGATTTCAATTCCATTGTGGATCCATTTTCATCAATGATTTTTCTCCCATCTCCAGCAATTAACTCCCTTTATAGTTCACTAGCGAAATGACCGAAGGACCATCATATCTAGATCGACGGTGGGCTTCATTGGTCATAGGGCGGATTTCATAAAGTATTGCCCCCGTTAGGATTTTATTCGACCACGCTAGTTCACCCAGCGAAATAGATCACAGTCGTTGATTAGATCCCATGATCAACCTCATGTGTTGATCTTGATATTCTTCCAAACGATTCCTTTCCAAATTTTACATCCCCTGTTGCTGTAACTGATCGGATATTTTACTATGTTTTTCCTGAATGTATCGATTTATGTAAATCTTCCTTTACTTCTTCATTTCAAACTTGGATTGTTGATTGATCTAGTAATGTTGGTTTACAGTTTAGATCTATATCTTTTTGATGTTACGAATGCAATCTATGTACATGGGGAAAAACCTTAATTCATGGTACGAATCCTTAATTAACATAGCGTGGTCTAGTTTGAAAAATTATGTATAGAGGCGATGAAGTCAAGAAGGGTTACTAGTTTTAAGGTAACCTCCATATTCGGTTTAGTTTATAGTAAAACAAAAATTGCAATATGAACCAAAACCCATTGAATCCATAGTGTTAAGCATTGATCCGCACAGTTAAACATTGATCCCTAAAATAAATAAGATCAACGGTCAAGATTTCATCTGCAAAGAATCAGATCAATGGTTGGGACTTAAGCAGCAAGAAATCAATAGTGTGGAAAGTATAAAATTCAAGTTAACCGAAATTTTGAGTTTTCGATTCCTGAGTTCCATAGTAGAAAGGAGGAATGCGGAATGGGGGAAGTCAATAATTAAGTTAATGGAACTTGAAGTTTCTGAAGTCCGATTTCTGCATCAAATTAGATCAATGGTCAAGATTAAATCCACAAAAGAGATCAACAGTTTATAGAAGTTGTGGAAGGTGGAAGGTGAAAAATAGGAAAAAAGACAAGGTAGAAAGTTGAGTTTTCGATTCCCGAGTTCCGCAACCGCAAGGCAGAATGTGGAACGTGGAAAGTCAAGAATTAAGTTAACAAAACTAGAAGTTTTCGAAGTCCAGTTTTCGCATCAAATCAAGATCGACTGTCAGGTTTGATTCTGCAAGTATCAACAGTGTGGAAAACATATACAGAATGTAGAAGGCAGAAAGTGGTCAAATGAAGGGATCGATTGTTGGTTTTTCCGATTTTCGAGTTCCGCAGCGGAAGGCGGAAAAATTAGTTTAGTGTGGAAAAGAATAATATGGTTGTAGAATGGATCTGTTGATGACGAAATGACTGTTACAGTGGTCTCGAAGCTTGAGAATGAATGTACAAGGATGAATTTGACCATTAAATATGGCAAGGGTTTCTTTTTATTTTTAATTTTCCCATAACAGTTAGGTATTTTATGGTTATAGATTTTTTTTTATATTTGAATTTTGAGGTATGTTACATATGGTATCAGAGCATGGTTTCAGCACTAGGCCTGAATAGGCTCAACACAAAACTACTATAGAAAACAACAAACTAACTCATGTTTATTTTGTCTTGAAAATTCTCTTACACACATTAAAGAGAAGTAAAAATATATTTTGCAGGAAATATGGGAGATGCGGGAATGTCTGTAGAAGAGGAACGTTGCCCGGAACAACCTTTAAATAATGAAGAGGGTAGTCTAAGGGCTGGAGAGTTCTGTGTAGATCTAAATGAAAGTCAGGACAATAAATCTGAATTAAAAAGGACTATTGATGAACTAAGATTTGAATTAATAAAGATTAAGGAAGATAATGAGTGAATTCTGAAGGCTCAAGAAGAACTAAACACTATCTTGTTTGCAAAAATCCATAATGAATAAAAATATAAAAATAAAAAATTTGAAAAGAAACTGCGTAAAACTTCCCTATACAATCAACGTAAGGGTAGGAAGCTAGAATTTTCTAGCTATAACCCTGACACTTCAAGTGAAGAGTCAGTTAAACATCATAGAAAAACTCAAGAGTAAAGCAAAAGCAGTGACGAAAAATAAAAAGAATAAAAAGTACAGACCCTATGAGGAAATCTCTCGGCAATTAAACAAAATTAAACCACCTGTGTTTAATGGGGAAATCGAGAAGGGCGAGGAGGCAGAGGCCTGGCTGTCTGGTATGGAAAAGTACTTCTAGATATATAATTACTTAGATGAGTTGAGGGAGAAAATGGTCATTTATAATCTGACGGGAAAGGCAGATATATGGTGGCAAGATATAAATAAAGTTAAGGGTATAAAAGAAAGGAATGTAACCTAAAAAATTTTTAAGAAACTTTTTAAAAGAAAATATTTATCTGAACAATATTATGAAGAAAAATCCAAGGATTTTTATGAACTAAGGTTAGGGGCCATGACAATGAAATAACTCTGTAGTAAGTTCTTAATCTTACTTCGCTATGTCCCCTACATAATTGATGAGAATCCCAAGATACAACTTTTCCTTAGCTTCCTGCCCCTCATGTTTAAAGAACAGATTGAATATGACAATCCAAAGACACTAGAGGAAGCGATGAGGAAGGCCAACTTCTTTTATGACCAAAACAAGAATAAAGAGAAAGTTTACCAGCTTGGAAAAATCAAATTACAAATCATTTTGATTCTAAAAGAAAACAAAACAAGTTCCATAAAAACATGGGAAATAATTATAGAGGGTATCACGGTAATAATTACAAATATTTTAAACATCAAGATTCTGCGGTACCCTCAATTGTTTCTATTAAAAACCTAGTACAAAAAAGAACTCTTAAAATTTTGGGAGTGTGGACAACAACACTACTTTAAAGACTGTTCAGCAAGGAAACATAAGTTTAATGTTCACTCTATCCAGGAAGCAGTTACAGTTGGGGATATGGCCAGAAGCATTCCTAGAACTCGCATTGCAATGTAAAATCGGCAAGAACACCACCAAAATTCCATGGTCGAAATTGAAGCTATGATAAACAATCAACTATCTCTATCTAAATTGATCCAGGCCCAAGCCTAAGTTATATTATATCTAGAGTAGTTGATTTATGTAATTTGGTACCTGAAAAGTTTGATAAGTTGTGGATAGTATAGTTAGCCACATATACAAAAAGAAAGGTTACTAGTATTGTTAGAAATTGTAAGATAATGTTGAATGATTTCCTTACACATTTGAATGTAAATATATTGCCTTTAGGATCTTATGATATGTTTATAGGAATGGATTGGCTTGAAGAGCATAAATTTTTGCTAAACTATTTTGATAAAACAATTACATGTATTGAGAATAATGGAAATAATATAAAAATGGAAGGAATTCCTAGGAAGGTAACCATAAGAGAAATCTGTGCTCTGCAAATGAAGAGAACTGCAAGAAAAGGATGTAAATTATTCGCAGTGTACATAATGGATGATAAGGAAAATGATATGAAACCTAAACTGGAAGACATACTTGTTTTAAAGGAGTTAGAAGATATCTTTTCGGAAGAAGTCCCTGGACTTCCTTCGAAAAGGGATATACACTTCACAATCGATATGATAACTGGAGCGGTACCAGCATCGAAAGCTCCATATCGAATGAACATAATCAAACTCACAGAACTAAAATCACAATTGTAAGAACTAATCGATAAAAATTACATTTGACCAAGTGTGTCTCCCTGGGGAGCACCGATCTATTTGTGAAAAAGAAATATGGTACAACAAGATTATGTATATATTACAAGAAACTAAATAAAATGACTATTAAAAATCGATACCCACTTCCCCAGATAGATGATCTATTTGATCAGTTATGCAGAGAAACTATCTTTTCGAAGATAGATTTAAGGTCCGGTTATCCTCAAGTGTGAATAAAATATGAAGATATTTTTAAAACAACATTTAGGACCCGTTATGGTCACTATGAGTTTTTCATAATGCCCTTTGGATTGACAAACACACCTACTGGGTTCATGTGTTTGATGAACAATATATTAAGTAACTATCTGGATAAATTTGTGGTTGTCTTCATTGAAGACATATTAATCTACTCTAAGAATGAACAAGAACATGAAGAACATATGAAAATAATTTTTGCAAGTTTTAAGAGAACAACAACTTTATGTAAAGTTCGGTAAGTGTGACTTTTTCAAAGACAAGATTCAGTACCTCGGACACGTAGTGTCCAAGGATGGAATCTCAGTCGAACCAGATAAGGTAAAGACCATCATGGAATGGTCGGTTCCTAAAAATGTATCTGACATCAAATCATTTATGGGAATCACTGGATACTATAGGAAGTTCATAGAAGGATTTTCTAAGATTACCTACCCCATAAATTCCTTACAAAAGAAAGGAAAAAAGTTTGAGTCGACTAAAAAGTGCGAGGAACGTTTTAACAAATTAAAACACCTATTAACCACAGCCCCAATCTTAAAAATTGTTGATCCATTCAAGGATTTTGTCATATGTACTGATGCTTGCAATGAAGGGTTAGTGGAGTTTTACTACAAGACAATTACGTTGTAGCTTATGAATCCAGAAAACTAAAAGATCATGAGAAGAAATATGCGACACATGATCTAGAACTTGTTGCTATAATTCACGCCTTAAAAATGGGGCAAAATTATTTAATTGGAGGAATTTTTTTACTTATGTTAGAAAACATAAGCCTTAAATATGTATTTGATCAGCATAATTTGAATGCAAGACAAGCCAGATGGTTTTCCTTTCTAAGCGAGTATGACTTCGAAATAAAGCATATAAAGGGAAAATAAAATAAAGTAGCAGATGCATTAAGTCGTCATGCGAATTTACTGTGTGCAAGTAGAAGCTACGAATATGATCTAGGAGATCAGATTTTAAGTACTAGAAATTCTGATGGGGAATATAAAATTTTAAAAGAAAAGACTACTAAAAATGAACAAGAACAAGTAAAAATATATTTTAGCCTAAAACAACAAGGACTATTGTTGTATAAAAACATGTTGTATATACCTAACATAAGAGAAACTAAATTGATATTCATGGATGAACTACATAAAATACCATACTCGGGGCACCTGAGATATCATAAAATGATTACCATGATCTGAAAGGACTTCTTTTGGCCAAACATGAAAAAGAAAGTGGCTGAATACCTAGTTTGCTGCCTTGAATGTCAGCAAGTAAAAGCGGAGCATCAACATCCCGTAGGATTATTGCAGCCACTACACATTCTAGAATGGAAGTGGGAGACGATCAGTATGGATTTCATCACCACATTTCCAAAGAATTTCATACAACATGATTCCATCATGGTTGTGGTTGACAAACTAAGGAAAGAGGCTCATTTTATACATGTCAAATCTTCCTACAAAGTTGTTAATATTGCAGACATATTCATGAAATAAATATCCAGGTTACATGGCATACCCAAAGTGATAGTCTCGGATAGAGAAGCGAAATTTATAGGTAATTTATGGAAAGCCTTGTTTAGAGGCTTGGGTACCCAATTAAACTTCAGTATTGCATATCATCCAAAAACAGATGGGAAGACCGAAAGGGTAAACCAGGTTCTAGAAGACATACTAAGGATGTATGTTATCGACAAACCAGGCAAGTGGGAGTACTACCTACACTTAGTTGAATTTGCTTATAACAATAATTTCCATGTTTCTACAGGTATGAGTCCATTTGAAATTTTATATGGGAATAAGTGTAATACTCCAATATCATGCAACAACCCTGTTGATAGATTAATGTTAGTACTTGATTTATTAGAAGATATGGAACTATCCATGAAACAGGTACAACAAAACTTGAAGGCTGCCTAGAACAGGCATAAAAGTTATGCTGACTTAAAAAGAACTCCTAGAGAGTTCCAGGTGGGTGATCATGTATACATAAGGGTAAAGACCAAGAAAAGTACCTTGATATTGGAAAATTGTAAGAAATTGGCACCCAGGTATTGCGGTTCATTTGAAATTCTAGCTAAAGTAGGGTCGGTTGCATACTAGTTAGCCCTACCACCCAATATTAAATTACATAATGTGTTTCACGTTTCTATATTGAAAATATATGTTCATGATGTTTCTAATGTGATTGACTGGAATGTAATCCAGGTGGAACCAGAGGGAGAGTTCCAAGTGGGACTGGAGCACATTCTCGACAGGAGAGAACTTTTACTCCGAAACTATACCATCAGACAGGTAAAGGTGCAATGGAAGCACCTTAGTCCAGAAGAAGATACTTGGGAGTTGGAAAGTAATATGCAGGAGGCATATCCAGACTTACTCCAAGAGGCTGACATGGAAGAATAAAAGAAAAAGTTATAACACCGAGGATGTTGTCATCTTTTAAGGGGAGGTGTATGTGATACCCCCTGAATTAATAATTGTTATTCTATTGGAAATACTTTGATTATTATTTTATTATTATTTGACAAGAAGTCAAGAATATACCATTTTGTAATAAAACATTCCTTATTAATAAAAGGTGTTGAATGGGGAACAAAAGTGGAAATAGCTGTTGAAAGAGTGGTCGCTGACCCACAAGAGGGAAATGAAAAGTGGCACAGACCAACGAGTGAGAACTCGAGATGCAAGAGGCATCTTCCCCAAAAATTAGTTTTGCACTCTTAGTTGAGTTTCTAAAGAGGAGGAGGCTCATAAATGACCAAGTCCTAGGAAAAATACTATTTAATAGTATGTCCATGAGAAGCAGGAGGCCAGCATTGGACGGGGATTAACATCTGTATAATGCAAGAGATGGTGCATTGATATATTTGGCTCTTATGGTTTAGCGAACAGGCTCGGGGGTTCTGGAGCAAGTAATTTGGCTGCTTGGGGAGTTGGTCGGGAGGAAAAACTTCTCCACTTTTTTTTTGCCATCTTTGGTGCTGGGTTCCTACTCTGTTCTTATGATTCTAGTAGAGTAGAATGTATCTGTAAATTGTTGAATTGCAATTATACTTCCAGGAAGTATTATGTATGCATTTTCTGTAGAACCATTATTCATGTTTGTATATTAGATTAGATCTGTACAAGGTTATATTTCTCTTAACACATCCAAGGTTAGGCATCCATACCTACATCAAATACTTTTAGTAATGTTATTATTGTACCAATTAGTATTTTGTTCTAACTAAAACTTACTTATTTATGACTATTGTAAATCTGTTAACGGTTTCGGAATCAATACTTGAATGATTAGAATTGATGAGTATGTATCTAATGGATTGAATCCTCTGTTTCCTTTTAAAATGTACCGTGTATCCCTACCTTTAATTGGGCATTTGTTGTTCGTATTGTTTCTGCTCAACCTAATCGTGCTTATTGGAATGTGGACTGAATCTATAATGTTGTTGTAGCATAGATATGTACTATGCCTATGTCGCAGATGGAAATTCTTTTTTTTGTTTTTACACAAAAGAAACCTTAAAAATGTGTTTTCTGAATTTGATGCCAGGATCACTTGTAACAGTCTTTAGATGGACTGTCACTAGATTTAGTCTGGTTCTAAACTTGGTAGAATTGCTAAATTAACCTCACCCGGCCAATGGTCCCAGAGGCACTAAACCAAGAGCGGATTTCAAATCCCTTGTGGATCAGTTTTCATAAATGATTTCGCTCTTGTCTCCAACAATTAACTCCCTTGCTAGTTCACCAACGAAATGAATGAAGGACCATCATATCTAGATCGACAGTGGACTTCATTGGTCATAGGGCAGATTTCATAAAGTATCACGCCCGTCAGGATTTTCTTTGACCGTGCTAGTTCACCCAGCGAAATATCTCACAGTTGTTGATCAACTCCCATGATCAACCTCATCCATTGATCTTGATATTATCCGCAATGATTACTTTCCAAATTTCAGATCCTCTATTGTTGTAACTAATCGGATATTTTACTATGTTTTTTCTAAATGTATCTATTTATGTAAATCTTCCTTTACTTTCTGCATTTCGAACTTAGATTGTCGATTGATCTAATAATGCTGGTTTATGGTTTAGATCTATATCTTTTTGATGTTATGAATGCAATCTATGGACATGGAGAAAACCTTAATTCATGGTATGAATCCTTAATTAACCTAGCGTGGTCTAGTTTTAAAAATTATGTATAGAGACAACGAACACAAGAAGGGTTACTGGTTTTAAGATAACCTCCAGATTCAGTTTAGTTTACAGTAAAACAAAAACCCCAAGACAAACTAAAACCCATTGAATCCAGAGTGTTAAGCGTTGATCCGCATAGTTAAACGTTGATCCCTAAAAGAAATAAGAACAATGGTCAAGATTTCATCTGCAAAGAATCAGATCAACAGCCAAGACTTAAGCCGCAAGAAATCAACAGTGCAAAAAGTATAAAAGTCAAGTTAACGAAAAGTTTGAGTTCTCGATTCCTGATTTCCACAGCGGAAAGGTGGAATATGGAACGTGAGAAGTCAATAATTAAGTTAATTGAACTTGAAGTTTCTGAAGTCTAATTTCCACATCAAATCAGATCAACGGTCAGGATTAAATCCACAAAACAGATCAATGGTTTTTAGAATTTGTGGAAGGCGGAAGGCGGAAAATAGGAAAAAAGAAAAGGGAGAATGTTGAGTTTCTGATTCCTAAATTCTGTAGTGAAAAGGTGGAATGCGGAAAGTTAAGAATTAAGTTAACGGAATTGGAAGTTTCCGAAGTCCGATTTCCACATCAAATAAAGATCGACAGTCAGGGTTGATTCCGCAAGGATCAACGGTGTGGAAAGCATATGTAGAGTGCAGAAGGAAGAAAGTAGTCAAATGAAGGTATCGATTGTTGGTTTTTCTGATTTTCAAGTTTTGCAGCGGAAAGCGGAAAGCAAAAAAATTAGTTCAGTGCGGAAATGACTAATATGGTTGTAGAATGGATCTGTCGATGGTGGAACGACTGTTACAATGGTCCCTAAGCCTCAGAATGAATGTACAAGGATGAATTTGACCATTAAATATGGAAACGATTTCTTTTTATTTGTATTTTTTCCATAATAGTTACATATTTTTATTAATATGTCTAAAGATATATGGTTATAGAAAAACAAATTATATTTGAATTTTGAGGTATGTTACACCATCACAAATCTAGGTATGTCATATTAGAGTTTAGGTTACAATCACTGACACTAGCTTATCAAGGTAGCTAGGCTTCCATTTATTAGGGTGGGATTGGTTGTAGCTTTTGGAAAACAAATCTTCCTTTAGTTTACCAACTGAAACTATCATGGCATGGATTCTCTTCCTCTTTGGATACTGGAATAAATGAATCCTAAATGAAGTGAGCTTCTAAAATTAAATATGCATGTTTTGTCTTGACACATGGCTTTCTTAGAAGAGGCCACTTTTCCCTCTTAATACTCAATTAAGCAACCCATTATTAATTAAAATGACCCTCATAACTATGATTAAGGTAATTGAGTTAAAAAGGTTAATGAAGGCTAAGGCATAGTTAAATTCCACTAGTATCATCACCCTTTAGCCCCTCTCACTTCCCCCACTTGTGGATTCATAACCACCCATCTCTTCTTTGTCCTTCTTCTCTTGTAGCTATCGGGGATTTTTATATTAAAAATAAAATGTACACATATGCAATATATTTAGTCACCCTAGACCATTCATATTTGGCTTCTATCTTTTACATAATTACATCATATTTACATCTAGGGGTAAAAACTGGGGTGTTAAAATACCTTTACAATGTAATTCTAGAAGGACCTTTTCTCCAATATGTCACATTATTTGATGCCATAGCATTGTCTTGTCTACATGGACAATATGGGTCTTGTATTCTACATTTCAATCCTTAGGAACAATAGAGTTGTTACACCCATTAATGAAGGTGCTTCCCAGCAACATGTATAGAGTTCCAATCTGAATCCCCCACATCAAAACTATTTATGCTTGAACTATCTTGCATGTTTCCTTTTCAAATACATTATGCACAATTACATCACCCATATTACATATAGATATTAGGTTTCTAGCCAAATATGAAATGTATAAATCCCTAGGAAGAGTTCTAGTCATTCTGTATTTGAGTAGAATTTCGACCCTTCCATGTCCTATGATTTTGGTGGTTGAGTCACCTCTTGGGTAAACATCAACTCCATTGTGATTTTCATATTCACAAAACCACTCCATGTGAGGAGTCATGTGAAATGAAGCACTCAAGTCAACCAACCACACATCATGATCTACATGTGTCCCTGTAAATTCCAAGCAAACAATACATTCTTCATTTGCACATGGTTTCATTTCTATAGAATGGTCGTCATTAGATCACTTATCTTTATCAACACTCTTAGATTTTCATTTTTTCTTATAATGCCCAACTTTATTGCATTTCTAACATTTGTTTTCTATTTTTCATGCAGATTTATATCTCCCTCTAGAAGACACATTCTTTCTCTCTTGGGAATGACCTCTCAAAGATAAAACATCCTTGGTTACACCCTCCATCAATTTTCTCCTCATTTCCTCTTATAAAAAGGATGCAACTACATCATCAAATTTTAATGTGGATTGGTTGGCACTATCGGTTTCCTAAAATGAAATTGCAACGTCTATTTCTAGAATTAAAAATTGACTAAAATGAACTGCAAAGTCTACACGCCATGCTTCATGTTAAATCCAGCTATTCGTTCCATCTTGTCTATCAATTAACATGTGGTTGACCAATAATGAAATCTCAAACTATCGAAAAATTTATTAGAGTGTATCAATAAATTGATTAAAATTATGAAATATAAATACAAGTTGTTAGAATTAACAAAAAAATTATTTATAATTTTTAATTATAAAACCAATAAATCTATTTCCACATTAAAAAAAATACAATTAAAACAATAAAAATAACAATTTCAACCCAACTTTCATTGGCATACCAACAAAAATCCAAAAACCTAAAATAATTAACTTATTCCATATGGTATAAAAATGATTCCATTTGGTGCGAAACCAAATTTCACACGCAATGAGATCGGCTCGTCTCCTTTCTTTTTCATGATAAACCACCCATTCCTTAGTGGGCCACCATCCATCGGGAGACATCAGAGGATGTAATGGTTAATGAAAAGTGGAGCCGGTGTTTTTTATTATTTTTCTTTTCATAATGTAATAATGGTTTAGATGATTTTTTTATTATTATAAGCCTCAACAAGGACGATTCATACATATATTATTAAAAAAACAAACAACAATATCCTTTCTTTTCATAAAACAACTCTGAAATATTATTTAATATAATATTTAATAATTCAAAAATATGATTCATAAAAGTATTATTTAATATTATATTTAATAATTCAAAAATATAAGCCATAAGGGTATGAGAGTCGCTTTTACTTTTCCAACCAATCTTTTAGTCAAAAGCTATGTTAATGTCTAATTCCATTTTTTATAACCTAAGATGAAAGAACTTTTTTATATCAAAATTTATTGTGTCGAGAGGTGCTTTACATCTTAGTATGAGGGAGATCTTGTAACGTTATGTGGAAAATTTTGTAACTGCCAAAATAAATGTTGGCCACAAAAGTAACCTTATATGGAGGAGATGTTGTAATGTTCCTATCTAACAAAACAATAAAAAATTAAAAATTTTATTATCAGCCAAAATAAATGTGGGTGAGAAAACAACACAATATGGGGGAGATGTTGTAATGTTCCTACCTAACAAAATAATAAAAAATAAAAAATTCAATTATCCCCAAAACAAATGTTTCCCTTGTCCTAAACAACCCATGGTTTTATTGTACATGGTTTAAGAGGGCCTTGCAAATGGTTTTAAAACCATGTGCAAGGCCTCCTAAACAACCCATGGTTTTATTGTACATGGTTTAGGAGGGCCTTGCAAATGGTTTTAAGACCATGTGCAAGGCCTCCTAAACAACCCATGGTTTTAAGAGGGCTTTGCACATGGTTTTAAAACCATGTATGGGGTAGATGTTGTAATGTTCGTTATTAAAAAATAAAAAAATATTATATGTAAGCCATAAATAATATCAAATATTAATAATAAAAATATTATATGTCGACCATAAATAATATTAAATGTTAATAATAAAAATATTATATGTCGACCTTAAATACAAAGATGTATAGTTTGGTTTTAATCAAATCAATAGTTCATTGAGTATAATACTTAATAAGAGGTTTGCACCTTGAGACATTTAATCGCTCTCGATGCTTGATAGAGCCTCAGATTTGGATCTATGCTGGTTAGTACTAAAAGATTGCTCTTGGCCTTCTAAGCAATCTCTTCATCGAAAGCTATGGTCATATCCATCTATGCCAAAATCCATTTCTTAATTAGTTTTATCTATAAACATGTTTCTTTTACTTAGTTTGTTGTTCATTCGTTTTTTATAAAAACAGTTTTTATTTTTTATTAACTTCTTCTATAATTAAGTTAACTTATTATTACATTATTATAAGTAATTTATTAACTTTATCATTATTACTATTTAAGATTCTTTATTTTAAAACTAAGTATCCAACCACACTTCTTGGCACACAATTTTCACAAAATTCTAATTTTTTTAAAAGTATCATAAATTAGAGTTAAAATAGTTTAATATTAACATCGTTGAATCTACACAATTTTCACAAAATTCTAATTTTTTTAGAAAGTATCATAAAATTAGAGTTAAAATGGTTTAATATTAACATCGTTAAATCTATTTATACATTTAGAACCATGCTTTAAATACCACAAAAATCAATTAAAAAATAAATTGTTGATTTTGAATAAAATCTCCTTGGAAAAGAGAAATCATCGTACCTTAAGACCTTTTCTTTTAAAACCGATCATTTATTATCAACATCAAGTATGTGAATAATTCAAATGATGAGCATTACATGCTCTAGCACTCCAAGAAACTTCTACATGAAGTTAACTTTAATTATGTTACTTTTATATTTTTACTTCTCTACTCTTCATCACACTCACCTATATTGCAACTAGTATAAGAGCCACCCAAGTAACCATATTAGGCATTTGAAAGTTGAAATCAAAACTTTGGGGAAGTTCGAGCATAACTATAGTCATATTCTTGACTTTCAACATTAGGATTAAAGCATATCGACTTAGCTTAGGTCCCAAGATTCAAGGCCTCATTTGCATAAGAAGACATCTGGTCTGGTACTTTAAATCACATATGACATCTCAAAAGGATGACCTAAACATATTCCCAACACTTACCAAGTACTTAACCCCGAGCATCGAAGTCCGACAACTCCAATATTAGAAACTTTGTCCTTCTCAAGATGGTACCATGTCCATCAATAATTATATAAGGAAAAATAACCATTAGCATATTAATTATTGATTGAGTTTGTCCCCAACCCATAAGGTGTTACTTGCAATATGTTCCTTTGTAGATATAAGATCCCACACGATCCTAGAATGAACTGACCCTCTTGTCCCATTAGTGGATTACTTAGTTCCAATCATCACTTCACAACATGGAACCAATGAATTAGTTTAACTAAAGTATCATCATGTTCAACATATTAATTGTCTCATGTCATCATTCTTGTCATCACAACATCTTAAAACTGGATGTTCACGCATGCAATAAAAAATAAGCACATCGTCATGATGATTGTTGCCTCATTATTTATTATCATCAAATAAATGCATTTTAAATAGCATAACATCATGGACATGGTAGTAATAATCTCAATACACAATGTTTTTTGTTTGAAACTATACAAATAGTCATGCATGAAATATAATTATTGTATATTTGGGTATTGTATCAACTTTAAAATGATCATCAAAATCCTTCATCTAGGATATGCATATATATCTAAGTCTAAGCTAGTCTAGTTAGACCCATAAAAGAAAATTTAATCAAACATATAACGAAAGTCATGATGCATAGTATCTACATCCTCATAGGTAGCAAATTATAGGCTATATTTCTCCCATTGGACCTTGGATTTTTTAATTTCACAACTCCTGATTTGATGAACCCTATGGTACAATATATATAATGGTTATAGCTAGATAGCTCCCTACTTAGAAACTTGCAATTCCTCAAATTTCAACACATGATGGGAAGGATAAAAAATGCAATGCTTAAGTACGAAAACATGGAACACATCATTCATCTTTTTTATATGGGATGGAAGCTTGAGTTTATAAGTGACTGGGTCATTCCTCTTAAGGATCCTAAATGGTCTGACAAATCTAGGAGATAACTTTGTTCCTTTACCAAATTTGAATACACTCTTAGAGGGTTTGGCTATAATGAAAATATTGTTACCTTAAAGTTTCTATCAGTTCTCTTAGCATCTGCATGTCCTTTATATTGATCGATAACCTTCTTAATCCTTTTCTTTATTGTAATCATTTGTTCTTCTATTTCTTGTAGGATGTCAGGTTCTAACATTACTCAATCCTCTAATTGATCCAAGATCAAGGGTGTTAGAGAAGGTCTCCCATATATGTTTTCATATGGGGACGCGCCATTGGAATTTTGATAACTATTATTCTAAGAAAATTCCTCTAAGGAATATACTTTTACCACTAGTTTTGATCCATGACATGCATTCTCAACATATCCTTCAACACCGGTGTAACTCTTTTTGTTTTGTTATATGTCTCTAGATGATATGTCATAGTAAATTTGAGTTAAGTAACCATAGAATTTTGACGAATTTTTCAAAACCTAGAGGTGAACTATGAATCTCTGTCTGATATGATTTTGAGAAACTCCATGTAAACAAATTATCTCCTTTAGGAAAATCCGGGAAATGGATAGTGCATCAAAGGTGCTTTTAATTGGAATGGAGTGAGCACTCTTGTTTAACTTATCAACTACCACCATGATGCATCCATACCTCTAGGAATTCATAGGGAATCCTCCCACAAAATCCATTGAAATAACCCCTTATTTAGTTTATAGTATATCATTGGGTTGTAGTAGATTTGCAGGGTGGCAATGTTTAGCTTTAACGTGTTGGAATTCTAGACACTGGGCTACAAATTGTGTTATATCTTTCTTCATCCCAATCCAAAAAAACAAACCTTTTAGATCTGCAAGCTTTTTCTGTACTTTCAGGTGTGTAGAATAGGGATATATATGGGCCTTGTCCATTACCAATCTCTAAAGATCATCATTCTTTGGAACATAAATCCTAGCCACAAATTGTAATAATCTATCATTGCCTAAATTTTATCCTTATGATTTACATCTCGTTAGTATGCCATCTTGCAATGTTGATTTCACTTATTGTTACTAATTGTCTTCTACATTTTGGTTTAAAATGTGATCTCTTAAGCATACCTTCAATGATAATGTTGAATGAATTATGGGTCTTATTCTTAAGGAATATTCTACTTTTCTATCCTTACCCTTTATAAATCATATCTTACAATCATATTCACTAAACAACTCATTTTGACATTGTTATCAAGAAATGGGGTCCTTTTGGGTGAAAAATGTGCTCAAGGATAATGTGCTATGCTTTTAGTTCAAATTGAATTCCCATTAGATAGTGTCTCGATAACTTCAGGGAAATTATAACTTCAACCAACTCTAGATCATGAGTGGACTAATTTATTTCTTCATCCTTAAGTTAATGAGAAGCATATGCAACAAATCCTCCTTGCATCAAAATTACACTGAAACCTTGCTTCGATACATTTATGCATACACAAAATTCTTTATCAGTGTATAGCACTCTCAATATTAGCAATATGGTCAAATTCCATGTTATCTCTACAAATTATTCCTCACATTCAATTTTCCATTCAAATTTTACTCCTTTATTTTATAGGGTTGCTATAGGATTTGTGATTTGAAAGAATCCTTATATGAATCTTGTATATAACCTGCTAGTCCCATAAAATCATTGAAAGGAAGTACAGTGGATTGTCGAGTATTTGATAGGTACCACTTCTCATGCATTAAAGATAGTGGGATATGTTCATGCAGATATGGATGGTGATAAAGATAGTGGGATGAGAACCACATTGTATGTCTTTAATATGCTGGAAAAATAGTAAGTTGGATCTTGAAACTGTAGAATGTTGTTTCATTTCAACAACCAAAGAAGAGTATGTTGTTGTTACAAAGGCTAGTAAAGAGATGATTTGATTGTAGAGGTTCATGGAGGAATTGGGTAAGAAGTAGGAAAATAACGGGTTGTACAGTGACAGCCAGAGTTCTATTCATCTTGTAAAGAACTCAACCTTTCATTCGAACACTAACATATACATCTCAAGTACCATTTCATAATATTTGCTTTGGAAGATGAACTGTTAAAGTTGGAAAATATACATACTAGTCAGAATTCTGCAGACATGTTGAAAAATGTAGTAACCAGAGACAAACTGAGTTCCTTCTTGGTTTTTGTTGGCCTTCCAGCATGAAGGTGAAAATGAGAAATTTTCCAAGTCCAAGGTTCAGAGCATAGTCGAGCAAATGCATTAGCGATGGAGTTTTTGTTATCAGTCTCCAAGTGGGAGATTGTTGGTTGTGGAGCCAGATCTTCCAGATTTAGAGATGTTATTGTTCAGTTGTCTTTGTACCCCATTTTTATTGTACGCTCATCCTAGATGGGGCAGGCAGGGGCTAGTGGTCTCTTGGTGGGGGTTCAGGGGAAGCACCCCCGAAATAAAATTTTGGGATGTTTGTTGGCCAACATTTTATGAACCCATGGTATTGGGTGACCCGTGGTATTTTCCCATGGTAATTCGTGAAAGCATTGCAATACTGTTGTGTGTTGTATTGCAGCATTGTAAACAATCTATGTGATTGTGTGAGAGAGACTATGAGAGTGTGAAGAGGAAGTGTAGTGAGGTTGCTACAAGTTGTATCCCTTCATTTTGTTGGATGGTATAATAATAAAGAACTGGAAATTTTTGTGTGAATGTAGCCCATCTTGGGTGAACCACGTTATATCCATGCCTCTCTTGTAATGTGTTTAATATTTTCATCTTGTTTAATTGTTTAATTGTTATTTCTTAGTGATCCTGTTTTTCTAACACTTCTCCCTTGACTGAATATTTCTCCAATGACCAACCCATTTTGGCACCGTAAAGATCGTTTAAGTTGTGCATTGTTCTAAGCATAAACAGAGAATCTCTCTGTCAGTTCAACTGCGTCACTGCATAAGCTATCAATGGAGAATCGACAATCTAAATCCTTCTCAACTGCCACTAAGAAACCTGAAGACTCCTTTGTATCTGCAAAATGAACATCAATCCAGAGTAAACATTTTTGTTCAAAATGTTTAAGACTTGGGAAAAAACATTTTTTTATTGTTTAATACTTAGTCGATTTCATATCTATAAAAAAAATGAACGTAATAGAATTTTTTTCTAACGTTTATCACTAAAAGGAAAAAGTTACAAGAGGAAACTCACTAACATGCATAACGTACAAGAAGAAACTCAAGGCAAGAGTTCATTTCTGCGTGCGTTGTAATATACCTATTTCCGCTTGGTAAGCCCTCATATTTCGATTATCATGTTTTTGTTGTGCTTACTCGATTGTTCATAGTTGTGCAACCTATTCATGATTGTTGTTATTAATAGAGTTTATCAAGCAATTAAAACTGGAACAACTCATTAACATGGAAAATAGATACACATGTCCCTCTGCATGGATTCATGTGGAACAATTCTCAATTTTTCTTTTTCCTCTGTATCCACGATCGTAATAAATTGTTGAGTTAAATAAAAAGTTGGAATACATAGAAATGATGTATAGCATGATAGGTATGGGTGGTGATATCATAATTTACTATCCCAAGTCCATTTTCTGGCTATCATCCTATGCAATTGGACCTACAAATGAATCTTCCAGAAAACGGTCAAATATAGAAGCAACACTAGAAGGAAGAACTTGCAACTAGAAGGAAGAACTTGTATGTTCTCTTTGATGACAATAGAGAAGAGCAGGGATGATTTTAAGGAACCATACTTATTTAAAAGTGTATAAATGTTGGCGAATATTACAAATTCTTAAAATGCCATCTATAAAATGAATGGCGATATTTTTCAAAAAATATTTTAATTTCCAAGGATTTTATATCATTTATATAATAATTTGGCTATTTTTAGGGTGAAAACATTTTACCCCATCAAAATTGGGCGAAACAGGGCTTCAAAAAATGCAAAATGGTGAATCTTTTTTTGGAGAAAAACATGGAAAAATAGCCCACTGGGCCAAAATTCACCCCAAAAATTATCCATGGAGAAGAGATGATTGCACTTTCATGTGGATAATGTCACATGTTTGTGATGTTTTATAAGGCTTTTCCTTCATCCCCCATCTGCATGTACGTGCATCCAATCGACCTCAATTTAGCATTTAAAAAGAAGAATATTATGCCACACAGGAAAATACTTAGTTTGCTTGATTATGATCATGCTACTATACAAGACACAAAGTAACAGCAAATAAAAGTGTTTTGGAGCTCTGCAATGAATAAATGTGTTTTGGAGCTCTGTAGATTTTGATCTTATGTTGTTTTATGACAAAAAGTTGTATACAATTTTACCTTTTGTGTAGTAGGCTTAAGCTGGTAAGAATAGAGGACTCGTGCAATCAGCTATGGTTAGTTTATCGTTGTAGTTATCTATTGTATAAGATGGTTTTCTTTATAAATATATCGAATACATAAATCTTGTTTGTCATTATTTCTATCAATGCTAAGTGATCTATTGCTTTGTTTATCCTTATTTCAATTGACTAAATCTAAGAAAAAAATTGATTATTAAAACTCTTATCTAATATTATTTCACAATTTTATTCCACAACATGTTCAATGCTTTTCTAATGTATATTCTAGAGTATATAACATTTTATATCAATTTCATTCCCACAATTTAAAGATTTAATAAAATATAAAAACATTTAAATATATAACATTTTATATTAATCTTATTCTAAAATTTTAAATATTTAATCAAATATAAAAAAACATTTAAATTTATAAAATGCTATTCTATATTATTAAATTTTTAATTTAATTTTTTAAATATCTAATTAAATAATGAAAAAATATTTTATAAAATTTAACTTAACAAGTTCATCCATTTGCGAAAATTAATAACTTAATTTTTTTATAATAACATCTTATTCCAAACATAAAATCAATTACTATTTAAAAAATTGCAAAAATGTAATATCCTGAATTTTGACCTAACACTTATGGGGGCATAAGCTCCATTGCTTATGATGTTACTTTGATGTTTTATTTGGTATATTGGGGCTAAGACCCCACTGCACATGAACATGATGATTTGTTTGATATATTGGGCGTAAGCCAATTGCATATGTTATATATATATGATTTCGTGTGTTGGGCATGGACCATGAAGCACATAATTGATGCGATGTTTTGTGTTGAGCGAGGAGCTCTGGAGCACATGGGTATTTGATGTTTTGTGTTGAGCATGAAACTTTGAAGCACATGAAAAGATAAAATTGGAAGTGTTGGGCATAAGCCCTAGAGCCTTCCAAGTTGATGTTGAGCATAAGCTCTGGAACATCAGATCCTTGGACGTTGTATCCCTAGGTGTATCCTACAAATACATCCGAGCATTAGTGTTGAGCAAGGAGCTCTGGAATTGCACTAAGTTTGTAACTCCATGTTTTTAGCATTGAGTATGGGCTCTAGATAAGCTTTAGGAGTTACTGGAAAATTAATATGTTGAGTGAAAATGACTCTGATAAAACATTGATCTCATCTTACTTATTTTTAAGTGATTAAATGAAATTTTGAATTCCTGTATCTCATCAAAGTACTAAAGAACTACCATGTTATATGAGGGAATCCAACATGCAAGGAGGTTTAGAGTTGCCTAACCTGGTTGACCTAACCCCTACCTGAAGGCCTTATTAAAGAAAGGGACTAAGATTAAAGAAAAGTGTCCTATGATTAGGGATCATGCTATATGATACCTAAAGTTAAAATGTTAACAAATGATATAATATATATATAAATATATGATTTATACATGATATGTATAAAAGAGTAAGCATAGTAATAATACTAGTAATTATAAGCAATAAAGAAAGGATCCACATGTTATTATTATTACTAATGAGAATTAAATATTAAAATTCCTACAAGAGTCAAAGTAGGAACTAGTCAAAAGTTCCTAAGTTAAAAAAATTACCTAAAATAAATAAAAAGGGTTATTTCAAGAAATCAAATGATTCTTGATTTAACTGCCCCTATTCCTGAAAAATTTGTCTATAAGAACCCAAGCCAAAGAGAGGTTTGGGGATCTTTTTGGATGATTGAATAATTCTTCTTGATTACTTCCAAGAGAGTTATTGGAGAACATTTTTCCTAAGAGGAAACAAAGAAACTGATACAGAACCTAATATCCTAGATAGGAAAGCCTTGCCTTAGGAGATCTAAGTTACTTGCATGTTGGAACCAGCTCGCGGGGATACGGATTGAAACCAAGAATGGTTTCGGGTCATGGTTGGGAGGAATGTGGTAGTTCCCAAGTTATTCGGGTATCTGAATAGAGGTCAGATATGTCTATGAATTTGTTAATGATGGGTATTTGAGTGTGTAGGATTTTCAGCCATTAAAAGAGCTTCAACTTGCAGGTATGAGGTTCTTGATTTTTCCCTTGCAAGCTACATAGGTTTTCTTATTAAATGAGTAGATTAAATTCTGAATGGATACTTAGTATCTGTCTACTATAAGCTAGGTTATATTTCTGCTTATTTCTTTTAACAGAGGTTAGGTTATTTTATCTATTCAAACATGATAATCTAGTTAGGAAAATATATCTTTTCATATTTGTAATGATGGGCTAGAAGTTTTAGTTTTATCTATAGGAGGGTTTGGATTATGTTATTTTATGCATTTTATTTCATCATTTATTGGTTAATTTCAGCCTCCTTTGATAGAGGTATTTCTTTAAACAAAGAACAACCTATTTTAAAAACTAACTTTAGATATATACCCCATTGACAGATTTCATATTGCCAGCAGAATTGTATTAATTATAATCATTAAACCATTTACTATAAACCTTAGTATAAATTCTATGCACAAAATTATAGCTTAAACATCACTGCTGAAACTTGAAACAATATAAACGAAACATAAGATAAAACAGAGTTAAACCTATTTAAAACCTACCTATTTACCATAACCACATTATCTAATATCAACATAAGAATTAAACTTAGAACCTAATACGAATTCATTTATTGAATGACCACATTCATTTAAAGGTCTCAAGATCGAATCTTGTTGGCACTTATTCCAAAACAAAATCCACACACACAACTTTAAACCACAAACCCATGCATCCTAAGATCGAATCCTGTGGGCTCTTGTTGTTAAAGACAGATGTTATTTCAAACCACAACATGAATCGAATCCAGTAGGATTCGATTGGAAAAAATTACTATGCTGCAAAGATTTATAAAATCCCACACAAGTCAAAAGTAACTACAATAACGGAACTAAGTAATGTACAGGAATAAACATCAAAATTATCCACAGGCTACGCTTTCACTTAAGGGTTGAAATCATAGCTAAGAAAGCTTGAACCCATAATCCAGTTCAAGCCATAAACAAATCTTTGCTTTGTCAGTGTTTCACATTTTTAAACCAAACGAAATAAAATATACATGCCACATTTCATTATCGAGGCTCACGGTCGAGAAGTAAAGAATACCATCAACATAATCCATGTAAAATTAACCATTGCCTATGCTATCACAACTAGAGCATTTACATTTTCGCCACCGTAAGCTAAGCTTACGACTGTATCCATATGAAATCACAGATAAGTAAATAACACCATAAATCACCATTAAATAACAATTTCCCATAAGAAAATACCTAGACGTGAATTGGCTAGAGTGCCATTTCCAGCAATGGCACGACTATAAGCTAAACTAAACCATTTAAAAATCACACGCAGAACCTCCATTCAAATACCAAAACAACATTTAAGTACATACATCGAAATTCATAGGGTCACAAACTTTCCAAGCTAGTGACAGTATCAATAAACCCTAGCTGTGGTTACATACAATTTATACCCACTATCATTTACAAATAAAACTACATAGTCGCGATTCAAGGCACCATTGCGAGAAATGGTACTGCTACCATTTAAAGACCCATCATCAAAACTAAAACGAAAGAGTTTCCATTAACCATCAAAGCCATACATTTACGATACCAACCCAAAATACATTATAGAGCTGAGTCGTGATAGTCATAGCCCGAAGGTGCAAAACTCAAAACATCATAAAACCCATACTTTCATACACATCTTTGGATGCCCTTTAAATATAAAAAGAACATTACACAGTCGAAATCCTTAAACCAAATAATTCATCATTATAACATTGAGCTCAAAGCTCTGTTAAAACACATCTATATGCAAAGGTAACAAGTTCAAACTTGTTGGTACAGGGCTTACCCGTGAAGGGTATTTTGTTGACATCCTGGTAGTCACCACGACTCGCACAATGGAATCTTTGTCACTTGCAACCAAAGGAACATAGGGCGTTATAAGTATGCCAATCCTCCATCTGAAAACAATAAGTAATAATACTGCAAACCTAGGTGGAGAGCATACCTTCCCAAGGCGTAGATACGAACCAGACCTACTTACATTAACAAAACCAGAGAGCCTAACAGAGCATAACTACAGCAGTGACAATGAATCGTTCATCCATGATAAGACCAATATTAGGGTTTGGATTACCCTATCCCAAGGAGCATTTAATCCGCCACCCTGTCCACCACAAACGACGTGATTTTTCCCTCATTCCTATGTTATATAAACTTTATTACAACATGTCTAAGTCTTATGACTTGAGCCTTTAAACCTTTGTGCATAAAAACATTCAAATCATGTGTGATAAAAACTAAGCATAGGAATAAAGTTCACGAGGTCTTAAAACCACAATAATAATGTTAACCGGTTAGACGTAGGTATAAATAAACCCCAGCTATGTGTTAAACAATAACGCAAACAGTAGTAGTAAGAATTGCTAAGATAGGACTTTGGTCCTTCTATCTTCAAAAGCAATGGAGTAGTTTAGCATATGTAGCATGTCATTGTTTAGCTGTTGTAGCAAGTTTTTGTCACCTAATGGACCTGCACAAAATGAAGAGGAGTTGCATTAGTTCAATATGAACTAAGTAAACCCTGTTAAATCAAGTAAAGCCAATTACCTCTCCGAGTGATCCTATAATGGATACAAGTTCCGCCACTCCACCCCTTGACAATTACAAGTTAAGTTAGAAATTTCCATAAACAAACAAACAAAACTTATAACCAGGAAGTAAGATATAACTGAACACACATGCACATGCATGATAAGAAATAATCAATGAATAGTATAATAATCTAAATTACATTAAGTAACATAAACACATTATATAATTACATTAATAACCACATCGGGAAAACATCTAGAAAGGGTAAGAATAACTTACGACACTTCAATTTTGCAAACAAAAATCGACACATTCCGCAGAAGATAAGTTAATGTCCAGTTTAGGTACTAACTAACTAGCCTAATAATTTTTCTTTTCAAAATTTGGGGACATTACAAGTGGTATCAGAGCCCGGTTTCAACTCTAAGAGACCTAATGGGCATGCTATACATTCATTGTAGAAAATAAAGTATGTTTTAAATATTTTGTTAACTAACATCATTTTTTCATGTTATTAAAAATTTACAATTGCAGGATTAAACGAACAGTTCAGATCATGAACACAGAAGAGGACAACAACCGACAAGGAAAGTTGAATGCTCCCACACAAGAAGAATAACTAGTGGTTGAGATAAATTCTGATATATTGAAAACCATACAAAGTATTATAGCAGACTTACAAAGTTTCAAGGATGATAATCTAAATGAAATAAAGAAACAAACAGAAATTAATGAATCCTTGATGTAGAACATGACAAGAGGAAGCTGCAAGGAAAACCCACTCATTCAGCCAGCAGGTTCAAGAAATACTTCTATCATAAGTGGGCTAGCAGCTCGAGAGAAGAAGGAAAAGAATAACATACCCCTGAACCTCCAGCAAGAGAATGTCTATTTATTTGTCACAGTGTTCTAGGAACTGAAAACATAGTCTCACAAAGAATACAAACAAATATGCATAAAATTGGAAAAATGGTGGCAATGGAAGTAGTAACTCTGTATAATCAAAATGAAAGAATTATCATGCAAGGTGCATGAATTCCAATACAATTCAAATTCCCAAGGAGGTCATTCGAATTGAATGAATGGGTGTAGCTTAATTGACTGTAAGCCACAGTAAACACACTAGTTAACCAACTGATCAAGTGTCGATTGACTCAACTGAGTCCTAACTAAATTCGAAGTGCCTTAAATGACAGAGTCTAACTGAAAGTAGCTTAGACACATGTCACTGCATTCCAACCAACAAGTGGTAGCGCATCAATAACTCCAATGAACCCTGATGAGGTTAATTGAAGTCAAACTAGCCATCAGAGGTGGTTAGAGGTGCCCCTATTGACTCTAGTTCATTAAATATTAATTAAATAATCAATATAATGAAAGGAGGTGCCTTAACCACTTATATTTAACTAATTGTAACTATCAGTTATCAATTAAGTGCATTTATGACACTCAGATCACCCCTTGAGTGCTCCAGTTAGCCTCCCTGAATGAAGGAGAAGACTTAGTTGGCCTCCTTAACTGAAGGTAGGCATGGGTGTGCTCATGCTGATGTCATACAGTTCTCCTTTGATGTCAATTAAGTCAATAAAACTTAGGATAGTGGTTTAACTAGGCCAAATTGACCAAATTAAGTGTGCATGGTGGGTAAATGTATCCAACACCCCCCCTTAAGCTATACTCAAAGGAGTAGAAACATAAAGTGCATAAAAATGCTAGGGCCATGGAAACTAAGGGCATAGGTCACCTTGTACAATAAAGTAACTAAAAACAATGCTCAAGAATAAATCTAAGTGAGGAAAAGGGGGAAAACCCAGTGGGAAAACCCCCCCTCACGCTGAACACTGGAAGTAGTTTGATCACCCTGATGAACTCACCCCCAAAAGTGAACGGAAGTAAGTGAACTTCTTTTATGAAAATATCTTAGTGAAGATTTTTTCAATTTGCTCATCAGTCGGGTAGTATTGCAGAATGATGGTCCTGTCATGCACTAACTCTCTAATGTAGTGCATGTGTATCTCCACATACTTGGTCCTATGCCTGGTAACTGGATCTATGGATATCTTAATAGCACTTTGATTGTCACAAAAGAGGACAGTGGGTAAATTACTACCAAGATCAAACTCTAAAATAATTCCTTGCAACCAAACAGCTTGGATGCAAGCATTCATCGCTCCTCGGTACTCGGCCTCTGCTGAAGACAATGCTACGACGACCTGCTTTTTGCTAGAACAGCAAATGGGGCCACCACCAAACATGAAGAAATATCCAAAAGTAGACTTCTGATCAATAGAATCACCCACCCAATCGAAATCTATGTAACCAACCAGCTCTAGCTCGGAGTCCGTAGCATAGTGAATGCCGTAGGTCTTGGTTCCCTGAATATACTAGAAGATCCTTTTGGCTTCCTTCCAATGAATATCATGGAGCTGCTGCATGTATCTTGATACATCATTCATGGCATAAGGTATATCAGGCCGAGAATGAGTCAAGTACAACAAGCTACAAATCAGCTGTCGATAAATAGTGCAGTCCATGGGAGGTGTGTTTTTTCCTTCTTCAAGGCTGATCCCTGAAAAGAAAGGGAATGGAGCAGCCCTACATTCAGCCATGTTAAACTTGAATAACAGGTCTGATATGTATTTGGATTGAGTGACCATTATCCCATCAGAATTTTTCTCAATTTCGAGCCCCAAAAATTGTTTTAAGAGCCCCAAATCGCTCATTTCAAATGCATTGTGGAGAGCAGTTTAGATGACTGAAATAGAAGCAACTGTGTTGCCTTTGATCAATAAGTCATAAAAATATAAAATAATAATAATCAAATGGCCATCATACTGCTGTATATACACATTTGGATATGATTTACACCTTTGGAAGTTTTATGAGAGAAGGAAGGCATTTATCTTGGAATACCACTCTCTTGGGGCTTGTTTTAACCCATATAGTGGCTTCTTTAGCTTGCAAAACAAAGATGGATAAAAAATGTAGCCCTCAAGCTGCTTCATGTATATCTATTCATGAATATCTCCATGCATAAATACTAACTTAACATTCATATGATGCACTTCCCAGTGCTTAGACGCAGAAATTGCCAAAACTAGGCGGATGGAGTCCATTTTTGCAACCGGTGCAAATGTCTGATGGTAGTCCACACCTTGGACCTGGGAGAAAAATTTTGCTACCAGCCTTGCCTTATATTTTTAGGTTTTTCCATCAGCAGCAACCTTAGTCTGAAACACCCATTTGCATTGAACCAATTTCCTCCCCGGAGGAAGAGAAACTAGCTCCCAAGTGGTGTTTTTCTGAAGAGAATTCATCTCTTCATCTATGGCAAATTGCCATCTCGAATCCTTCCAAGCATGGTATTAAGAATTAGGGTCTAAAATTATCATCAAATAATAATATTTGGATAGAAAATAATTAGGACAAGAGAGTGCAATACCTTCTCTTTGGAAATCAGACTAGGTTCTCCTTGGATCATCCGGATTTCCAATGTTATCTCCTGCAGAGGAGAGTATCTGTCGGGCCCAAGTTGGGAGATGATTTTGTACTTTAGGTTTTGATTCAAAATTTGATGTTTGCTTTACACTGATATCATAAATTATAGGATCCAAGTCAGGGTCATCACCCCCAATTACATCATCCAAATATTCAGTAGAATAGGAATGAAATTCAGCAGTTTTCTCCTTCACTAGTTCTACCTCCTGAAGAGGCTCATCGAACTTGACAATCCTTTCAATGATGATATGTTTTGTTTTGATATCCAAAATATTGACACCTTTTGATTCATTAGGATATCCAATAAACAAACATTCTATGCTTTGCGGTTGCAAAGCCCTCCTTTTATTAAGTGGAATTCGGGCCCATGCAGTGGACCCAAACACCCGTAGATTCGACACATCTGACTTGTGTTTGAAGCATGCTTCGAAAGGGATATTCCCTTTCATGGATGAGTGTGGCACTCTATTCTGAATATATTCTGCAGCATGCATGGCTTCAGCCTACAAATTTTCATCCAACTTCTTTGATTCCAACATATAGATGGTCATCTCCTTGAGAGACTGATTCTTCCTCTCCGCTACACCGTTCTGCTGGGGAGTGTAGGGGACTGAATGATGGATATGAATACCACTTTGGGAAAATATATGTAGTAACTCATTACTGACATAATCCGCACCATTATCAAATCTCAATATATTGATCTTTTTTCTATATGCATTCTCAATCAAGGCCATCAATTCAGTGAATTTTTCCAAGACTTCCGACTTCTTTTTGATAAAAAAGACCCATGTGTATCTAGAAAATTCATCAATGAAAGTCAGAATGTACCTTTATCCATTCATGGATGTGATAGGTATGGGACCACTGATATCAGAATGCATCATTCCCAAGATGCATGATGCTTGGCTTGCCTTCCCCCGATCGAACTTATGCTCAGGGTGCTTTCCAACAACACAACCCTTGCAAATTCTAGTGGTAGCTTTGATGACCGGGAGGCCTTCAACCATAGAATTCTTCTGTAATTGCTGCAAGTGTTTGAATTTTAGATGGCCAAACCTCTCATGCCATAGTCTACTAACTTCATTTCCATGAGTCAGTAATACGGTGGGCTTTGCATCTGCCACAAAATGGGAGAACTCATAGGATTTTGCATGATGGTTTGCAAGGCCTTTTGCTACAAGATTTTTGGATGCAAGTTCTATGATCTCTACATCATCTGGGATAAAGGAGACTCTCTTGTGCAATCCCGTATTTTTCATTTGATAAACACTTAGGAGGTTTGATGCAAGAGATGGTACATACAGAACATCAGAAAAATAACCATGCTCAAGATCTACAGTACCTTGTCCTTCGGATATGATTATGGAGTCATATCCCATGTGGATGGGAATGGATTTTCTGGTCTCAAAATATGAGAATGAGTCTCTTTCATCCATCATGTGGTTCGAACCTCCAGAATATATCAAGAGTGCTTTGGACTTCAAAGTGCTTGCCATGAGGGCATGACCTCTTTCATGTTGTGGTTCCCGATCTTGTTGATCTCTCCTCCGAAATCTTTCCAGAAGATTGATGTGATTTCTCTCAAGGAGAGAGGTAGCTTCATCAATTTTCTTTTTCATGTAGGCATGTTCAGGGTGGAATCCCTTCCCGCAGTATGAACACTTAACTTTTTCCTTTCCATGATGCCCTTTTCCTTTGTTCTTCTTTGAGCCGGAAGGCTCTTCATGCTGCTGGTTTTCAACTTTAGGCTTAGGAGATTAGAATTTGGTTTTTGGGTTCTTCTACTGCTTTCCTTTTACCTTCAGATATTTGGGCCCCGAGACATAGAGGGCTTGATCATAGGAGGATTTGATGGTCCCCATCTAGACAAACTTATCATGTTCTCTTGTTAGGGACTCAATGAAGACATTGAGTGAAGGCATCTTCCATCCAGGGGTTATGAGCTTCCCCGCATAGAATGTAGAGACAAACATCGAATAATCAACTCCAAGTTTGGAGAGTATAGTGAGGATGAGCTGATCATCCTCCTTCTCCACCTTACATTGCTTCAACAGTAAGACAATGTGCTTGAACTTTGTGAAAAAATCATTTAAGGTCTCAAAATTGGAAGGCTAGAGAGACATCAACTCATTTTCAAGCTGGTATACTCTCAAATCATCTTGTTTTCCATACAGGGTTTCCAACTTGTCCCAGATTTCCTTTGGAGTCTTCAATCCCGAGAGATGGAAAAGAAGATCTTGGGAAACAGAGAGGCACAAGAATTCGAATGCTTCATATTTCTTGTTCAAGAATATAGTTTTGTCTATCATAGAAGCAAGCCCTTCTTCAATGTCCATAGTGATCCTACAAAGTCCTCTGGCATGTAGCTATATCTCCATGTCTCCTTTCCATGAATGGAAATTGAACAGAGTTAAGAGTTCTATGGAAGAAGCCATCTGAAACAGCTGGAGCGAATGCTTTCGCCTGTTAAAACCTGCAAATCACAACAAAAGGGGCACTTTAAGGCCAGAAAACCTGCACATTTTAGGCTTTCATCACACCTAGCATAGGTGATCAAGAAAGATTATCAACAATTCCTTTACTTGGGGTATTAAGTGGTAAGCCTTGGCTTCCGGTGCAGTGCTGGAATTTTGAGCTTTTGCTCAATTTTTCATGCAAGATCTATCCAAAAACTTGTTTTTGAGAAATATGAGCTTCATCCCACCATGATCTATAATACCATATTAATTTTTCACAGTGGTCTAGGAACTGAAAACACAGTCTCACAAAGAATACAGACAAATATGCATAAAATTGGCAAAAAGTTGCTGCAATGGAAGTAGCATCTATGTATAATCAAAATGAAAGAATGATGATACAATACAATGATCATGCTAGGTGCATGAATTCCAAGACAATTCCAATTCCCAAGGAGGTCATTCGAATTGAATGAATGGGTGTAGCTTAACTGACTATAAGCCATAGTAAACACACTAGTTAACCAACTGATCAAGTGCCGATTGACTAAAGTGAGTCCTAACTGAAGTCGGAGTCCAATAAATGACTAATTCTAACTAAAAGTAGCTCAAACACATGTCGCTGCATGCCAACCAACAAGTGGTAGCTCATCAATAACTTCAATAAACCCCGATGAGGTTAACTGAAGTCAAACTGGCCATCAGAGGTGGTTGGAGGTGCCCCTGTAGACTCTAGTTCATTAAATATTAATTAAATAATCAATATAATGAAAGGAGGCACCTTCGCCACTTGGATTTAACTGATTGTAACCATCAGTTATCAATTAAGTGCATTTATGACACTTAGATCACCCCTAGAGTGCTCCAGTTAGCCTCCTCAAATGAAGGAGAAGGCTTAATTGGCCTCCTTGACTGAAGGTAAACATGGGTGTGCTCATGCTAATGTCATACAGTGATCCTCTGAAGTCAATTAAGTCAATAAAACTTAGGATAGTGGTTTAACTAGGCCAAATTGACCAAATTAAGTGTGCATGGTTGGTAAATGTCTCCAACAATGTCACAGTCCTTCGAGTGATGATTCTCTTTCTCCTTGCAAAAAGAAACAGATAAATGATGACAATCTCCAAGGAGAGTTCAGGAAGATAAAAGTCCCAACCTATGAAGGAGAGATGAACATAGGGGATAATGCTGAAGAATGGCTTCTAGGTATGAGCAAATATTTCCAAGAACATAACTACTCTAGCGAGGTGAAGGCCCATCTAGCCATCTATAATTTAAATGGAAAAGAAGCTAGATGGTGGAGAGACCTAAACCATACCAAGAAATATGAGGTAAGAGAAATAAGATGGAGTAATTTTCACAATTTTTTTTAGGAGAAATACATGTCAAAAAGATTCTTCGACATAAAGGTGAAAAAATTTCATGAGTTAAGGATGGGTTCATGACTATGGATGCTTTCATTAACATATTTTTGGATCAATTACATTATGTGCCATACATCAAGGAAAATAAAGTGAAAATACAATAGTTTTTAGAATATCTTCCTCCAAACTTTTGGGAAAGGATTGAATTTGACATGCCTAAAACGTTGGACACCACCCTACAAAAAGCTAGGTTTTTCTATGAGCACAGAGAGCTGAGACAAGAGAACATTAACAGAAGAAAATACAGGTCTAGGACCTTCTCAGAAAACCGTAAACCGGGTTTTAACCCACCACCATACATAAAATAGAACAATAGTTTTCCAACCAATAAGAACTTCAACAGAACAGGTACAAAGCCATATGTACCATCACCGAATGCTAACAAACTAGTAGCAAATGGGGGAGCCAATGTTTCTCTGCTGCAAATCAAATGCTGGAAATGCCAAGGGCCCCATTCTGCCCGAGATTGTAAGAACAAGACCAATGGATTCTTGCACAACATACAAGAGGAACCAACAATAGAGGACATAGCTGGAACACCACGGATTTATGCAGCCTTGGATGGCCGATAGGAAGACCATCAGGGTACCATGGTTGAGATAGAAGGTAAGGTTTCCAACACCTTTATTTCAATATTGATTGACCCCGGTGCTTGACGGAGCTATGTATTGACTAAAAATGTTGATGTATGTAAACTAGACAAGGTTAAACATGATAAAACCTGGCTGGTGCAATTAGCCACAGGTATGAAATGAAAGGTTTCTGAAATAGTTAAATACTGTGAGGTAAAACTGAATGGTTTTCCTACTAAAATAAACCTGAACATCCTACCCTTAGGATCGTATGATATACTTATCAGCATGGACTGGTTGGAACAACACCATGTCATGCTCGATTGATTGCACAAGTCAATCTTGTTTACAGATAGCCAAGGGAATCCGGTAAAGATTCCAGGCATGCCTAAGAAATTTTCTGTAAGGCAGATATCTACTTTACAAGAAAAAAAGTGCATTAAGAAAGGCTGCAAATTGTTTACAGTAAACATCCAGGACATATAAGCTGAAAGAGAACAACACATTGAGGACTTTCCAGTTCTTGTATAATTCGAGGACGTATTTCTTGAGGAAATCCTAGGATTACCATCGAAACGAGACTTATTTTTTTCCATAGAATTGACACCAGGATCAGTTCCGGCTTCAAAAGCCCCTTACCGCATGAGCACACCAGAATTGGTGGAACTTAAAATGCAGTTGCAAGAGTTGATTGAGAAGAGATATATCCGACTGAGTGTGTCCCCTTGGGGAGCATCGATACTTTTCATAAAGAAAAAGGATGGTATGATGCGGATGTGCATCGATTACCGTCAACTTAACAAGATAACCATCAAGAAATGATACCCACTCCCTAGAATCGATGACTTATTCGATCAAGTAGGGGGATCCAAGATCTTTTCGAAGATTGAACTATGATCCAGGTACCATCAGGTACAAATTTTCGACGAGGATATTCACAAAACTGTCTTTCATATGAGGTACGATCACTACGAGTTTGTAGTGATGTCATTCGGGTTAACCAATGCACCCATGAACTTTATGTGTATGATGGACAATATCTTCAGTAAATACCTGGATAAATTTGTTTTGGTATCTATAGATGACATCCTCATTTACTCTAAGAGTAAAGAGGAACAAGAGGAAAATCTTCGCATAGTGCTACAGGTGTTACGGGAACACCAGCTCTACGTAGAGTTTAGTAAATGTGATTTTTACAAACCACAAATATAGTACTTGGGTCACATCATCTCCGAGAAGGGGATAGCTGTGGACTCGAAAAAGATTAAAGCCATAGAATATTGGCCTACCCCTAATAGTGTCACCGACATTAGATCCTTTTTGGGATTAGTTGGTTACTACCGAAAGCTCATTAAGAACTTCTTGAGAATAGCTTGTCCCATGACTGCTTTGCAAAAGAAGGCAAACAAGTTCTTATGGACAACCAAGTGCGAGGAAATTTTTCAAAATCTTAAACAACTTTTGATGACTGCACCAATACTACGAATTTTGGATCCCGATGGGGATTTTGTTGTTTGCACAGATGCAAGCAAGGAAGGTCTCGGAGGAGTCCTCTTGCAAAACGATTACACGATATGTTATGAATCACGGAAGTTAAAAGAACATGAAAAAACTTACCCTACCTATGATCTTGAGTTAGCGGCCATCATTCATGCCTTGAAGATGTGGAGGCACTACCTCATGGGAAAGAAATTCCTTCTGAAAAAAGACAATATGAGTATGAAGTATTTATTTGAACAAACAGATCTAAATGCCAAGCAAGCCAAATGGTTGGCTTTCCTCAGTGAGTACCATTTTGAGCTAAAGCATATAAAGGGAAAGGAGAACAAAATTGATGATGCTTTGAGCTGACGAGCTCATATGATATATGAGGTGACTTTAAGTCAAACTGATTCATATTTACACAAGAGGATTAGAACGGCCAACAAAGTTGACCCTTTCTATGTTGAAATCCTTAAGAAAGTCCAAGATGACAGGTTGTTTCAGCAACAAAAAGAGTATAAGATAGAAGAAATGGGACTTCTATGGTCCAAAGAGAGATTATACGTTCCAGAAGGAGGGGACATCAGGTCTAGCATCCTCATGGAATTTCATCGAACACCCTACTCAGGGAATCCGGGATTTCAAAAGATGATATCCACAGTAAAGAAACACTTTTTTTTGGCCTAAGTTAAAGGCCGACATAGCGTTGTTTATCGCAAAATGTCAAGAATGTCAGCTGGTAAAAGATGAGCACCAGCATCCCTCGGGGTTTTTATAACCATTACCCATTCCGGAATGGAAGTGGGAGGTCATTAGTATGGATTTTATCATGGGTCTACCTAAGAGTAAAAATAAAAATGATTCTATCTTTTTAGAAGTTGACAAATTGTCAAAAGCAACACACATCATTCCAGTGAATTCGACCTACAAGGAGGTAAACATTGCCGACATCTTCTTAAAGGAGATATTTAGATTGCACAGGATACCCAAGGAAATCATCTCGGATCGAGATACTAATTTTACTAGGAAATTTTAGAGATCCTTATTCTCCAATTTAGAGACGCAGTTGAACTTTAGTACTGCTTACCACTTGCATACAGACGGGAAGACAGAATAGGTAAACCAGATTGTAGAGGACATGCTTAGGATGTATGTCATGAACAACCCCACCAAGTGGGAAGATTACCTGCATCTTGCAGAGTTTTCATATAACAACGGATACCAGACTTCTGCCAAGATGAGTCCCTTTGAGGTACTCTATGGACAGAAGTGTAGAACACCGGTTACTTGGGATAGCCCGGTGGACTAGCTCATGTTAGGGCCTGACTTACTAAAGGACTTGGAACAATTTCTTAACAAGGTTTAGCCGAAGCTTAAAGAAGCACAAGACCGCCAAAACATTTACGTGGATAAGAAAAAAAATATATAAATATTATCAGATAGGTGACCATGTTTACTTGAAAGTAAAATCAAAACGAAGCTCATTGAGATTGGGGAGGTGTGGTAAATTAGTACCTAGATTTTGTGGACCCTTTGAGATACTGACCAAGAGAGGGCTAGTGGCATATGAACTAGATTTACCTACTCACATAAGAGTCCATAATTTTTTCCATGCATATTTATTAAAGAAATATGTTTATGATACTAAGCATGTGATTTCTTTTTCCTTATTACAGGTGTAACCTGAAGGGGAGTTTGCACCTGAACCCCTTCATATATTGGACAAGAGAGAGGTGCAGCTCAAGAAGCACATCATAGTCTAGTTGAAAACGCAATGGAAGAACTTCGAGGTTGATGAGGCTACTTTGGAGAATGAAGCCACCATGAGAAAGGCTTACCCCGCCTTGTTTCATGATTTCATTCTGAGTCCCTAGAACACCAGGGATGGTGTTGTTCTAAGCAGGGAGGGATGTAATATCCTAAATTTTGACCTAACACTTATGGGCATAATCCCCATTGATTATGATGTTACTTTGATTTTTTATTTGGTATATTGGGCCTAATACCCCACTGCACATGACCATGATAATTTGTTTGATATATTGGGCGTAAGACAATTACATATGTTTTATATATATATATATATATATATATATATATATATATATATGATTTTGTGTGTTGGACGTGGACCCTAAAGCAAATAATTGATGTTATGTTTTGTGTTGAGTGAGGAGCTCTAGAGCACATGGGTATTTGATGTTTTGTGTTGAGAGAGAAGCTCTAGAGCACATGAATATTTATATTTGTGTTGAGCGAGAAGCTCTGGAACACATGAGCTATGAGACAATTGTGTTGAGCATGAAATTCTGAAGCGCATGAAAAGATAAAATTGGAAGTGTTGGGCATAAGCCCTGGAGCCTTCCAAGTTGATGTTGAGGATAAGCTCTGGAACATCGGATCCTTGGCCATTGTATCCCTAGGTGTATCCTACAAATACATCCTAGCATTAGTGTTGAGCGAGGAGCTCTGGAACTGCACTAAGTTTGTAACTCCTTGTTTTTAGCATTGATTATGGGATCTGGATAAGTGCTAGGAGTTACTAGAAAATTAATGCTTTGAGTAAAAATGACTCTGATAAAACATTGATCTCATCTTACTTAGTTTTAAGTGATTAAATGAAATTTTGAATTTTTATATCTCATCAAAGTACTGAATAGCTACCGTGTTATACAAGGGAATCCAACATGCAAGGAGGTTTAGAGTTTCCTAACCTAGTTGACATAACCCCTACTTGAAGGCCTTATTAAAGAAATGGACTAAGCTAAAAGAAAAGTGTCCTATGATTAGGGATCATGCTATATGATACCTAAAGTTAAAATGTTAACAAATGATATATATATATATATATATATATATATATAAAATTTATACATGATATATATAAACGAGTAAGCATAGTAATAATACTAGTAATTATAAGTAATAAAGAAATGATCCACATGTTATTATTACCACTAATGATAACTGAATGCTAAAATTCCTAGAAGTGTCCAAGTAGGAACTAGTCATAAGTTCCTAAGTTAAATATTAAAATTACCTAAAATAAATAAAAAGGGTTATTTCAAGAAATCAAACGATTCTTGATTTAACTGCCCCTTTTCCTGAAAAGTCTGTTTATAAGAACCCAAGCCAAAGAGAGGGTTGGGTATCTTTTTGGATGACTGAATAATTCTTCCTAATTAATTCCAAGAGATTTCTTGGAGAATATTTTTCCTAAGAGGAAACAAATAAACTCATACAAAACTTGATATCCTAGATAGGGAAGCCTTACCTTAGGAGCTCTAAGCTACTTGAATGTTCAGACCAACTCACGTGGATCCGGATTGAAACCAAGAACGGTTCCGGGTCATGGTTGGGAGGAACGTGGTAGTTCCCAAGTTATTCGGTTATTTGAAAAGAGGTCAGATCTATCTATGAATTTGTTAATGATGGGTGTTTGAGTGTGCAGTATTTTCAGCCATTAAAACAACTTCAACTTGTAGGTATGAGGTTCTTGATTTTTCCCTTGCAAGCTACATAGGTTTTCTTATTGAATGAGTAGATTAAATTCTGAATGGATACTTAGTATCTGTCTGATATAAGCTAGGTTATATTTCTTTTAATAGAGGCTAGGTTATTTTATCTATTTAGACATGATAATCTAGTTAGGAAAACATATCTTTTCATATTTGTAATGATGCGCTAGCAATTTTAGTTTTATTTGTAGGAGGGTTTGGATTCTATTATTTTCTGCATTTTATTTCATCATTTACAGGTTAATTTTAGCCCCCTCTGATAGAGGTATTTCTATAAACAGAGAATAACCTATTTTAAAAACTAACTTTAGGTCTATACCCCGCTGGCATATTTCATATTGCGAGCACGATTGTATTAATTATAATCATTAAACTATTTACTATAAACCCTAGTATAAATTCTATGCAAAAAATTATAGCTTAAACATCACTGCTGAAACTTAAACAATATAAACAAAACACAAGATAAAACATAGTTAAACCTATTTGAAACCTACCTATTTACCATAACAACATTATCTAATATAAACATAAGAGTTAAACTTAAAACCTAATACAAATACATTTATTGAAATGATGCATCCATTTAAAGGTCTCAGGATCAAATCCTGTTGGCACTTATGCCAAAACAAAATCCATACACACAACTTTAAACCATAAACCCACGCAACCCATGATCAAATCCTATGGTACATTGTCATTAAAGACAAAGGTTATTTCATACCAGCACAGACATCGAATCTTGTAGGATTCGATTGGCAAAACTTACCACGCTGCAAAGCTTTATAAAATCCCATATAAGTCAAAAGTAACTGAGATAAAAAAAACTAAGTAATATACAAGAATAAACATCAAAATTATACATAGGCTACGCTTTCACATAAGGGTTGAAATAGCAGCTAAGCAAGCTCGAACCCATAACCCAGTTCAAGCCATAAAAAATTATTTTCTCTATTAATGTTTCACATTTTTAAACCAAACCAAATAAAATATGCATGCCTCATTTCATTATCAAAACTCACGGTCGAGAAGTAAAGAATACCCATCAACATAATCCATGTAAAAATAATCACTGCCTATGCTATCATAGCCAAGGAATTTATATTTTATCCACAGTAAGCTAAGCTTACGACCGTATCCATATTAAATCACAGATAATTAAATAACACCATAAATCACCATAACAATTTCCCATAAAAAATACCTAGACACGAATTGGCAAGAGTGCCATTGCAAGCAATGGCACAACTATAAGCTAAACTAAACCATTTAAAAATGACACGCGAAACCTCCATTCAAATACCAAAACAAGAGTTAAGTACATCCAACAAAATTCATAGGGTCATAGCCTTGCCAAGCCAGTGACAATATCGATAAACTACAGCTGTGGTTACATACAATTTATACCCAATATCATTTACAAATAAAATTACACAGTCGCGATTCAAGGAACCATTGCGAGGAATGGTACTGCCACCATTTAAAGACCCATCATCAAAACTAAAACGCAGATGTTTCAATTAACCATCAAAGCCATACATTTAAACTACCAACCCAAAATACATTACAGAGCTGAGTCGTGACAATCATGGCCCGAAGGCGCCAAACTCAAAACATCATAAACCGCATACTTTCATACGCATATCTGTATTCCCTTTAAATATAAAAAGAACATTACATAGTCGAAACCCTTAAACCAAATCATTCATCATTACAACAGTGATTTCAAAGCTCCATTAAAACACATCTATACGCAAAGGTAACAAGTTCAAACTTGCCGGTACAAAGCTTCCCGTTAAGGGAATTTCGTTGACAACCTGGTAGTCACCATGACCCGCGAAATGGGAGCTCTGTCACCTGGAACCAAAGGAAAAGAGGGCATTAGAAGTATGCAAATCCTCCATTTGAAAACAATAAGTAATAACACCATAAGCCCAGGTGGAGATCATACCTTCCCAATGCGCATATGAGAACTAGACCTCCATGCATTGAGAAAACTAGAGAGCCGAAAAGAGTAGAACTACGACAGTGAAAGTGAATCGTTCATCCATGATAGGACCAAGATTAGGGTTGGTATTACCCCATCCCAAGGAGCATTTAATCTGCCACCCTGTCCACCACCAACGATGTGATTTTTCCTTCATGCCTATAGTTTTGAACCCCCAAACGTGAATTGGTATTGGAAATGCCTTGTGCATTGAAACCCCCATCATTAGCATTGTTGAATTAGGATAAGAAAAGGTTCATGGCATATGGAATATGCCATGAATGGCTCAACATACATATATATTATGGTATATAAACTTTATTACAACATGGCTAAGTCTTATGACTTGAGCCTTTAAACCTTTGGGCATAAAAACATTCCAATCATGTGTGATAAAAACTAAGCATAGGAATAAAGTTCACGAGGTCTTAAAACCACAATAATAATTTTAACCAATTAGATGTAGGTCTAAATAAACCCTAGCTATGAGTTAAACAATAACACAAATAGTAGTAGTAAGAATTGCTAAGATAGGACTTTGGTGCTTTTGTCTTCAAAAGCAATGGAGTAGTTTAGCATAGGTAGCATGCCATTGTTTAGCTATCGTAGCAAGTTTTTGTCACCTAATGAACCTGCACAAAATGAAGAGGAGTTGCATTAGTTCAATATGAACTAAGTAAACCCTATAATGTCAAGTAAAACCAATTACCTTTTCGAGTGATCCTATAAGGGATACAAGTCCCTCCACTCCACCCCTTGACAATTACAAGTTAAGTTAGGACTTTCCATAAATAAACAAACAAAACTTATAACCATGAATATTACTGAACACACACACACATGCATGATAAGAAATAATCAATGAACAATATAATCATCTAAATCAGATCAAGTAACATAAACACATTATAGAATTACATTAATAACCACATCGGAAAAACATCTAGAAAGGGTAAGAACAACTTACGACACTTCAGTTTCACAAACAAAGATTGACACATTCCATAGAAGATAAGTTAATGTCTAGTTTAGGTAGTAACTAACTAGCCTAATAATTTTTTATTTTTTTTTCAAATTTTGGGGACATTACAAAAAACTTGAACGTTTTTTCATATTTTATCTTTCTAATATTTTTAATAAATAATAAAAGTTTACATATTAGTCACATATTTTTTTTTTTAATATTTTTTATAATAAATAATAAAATTTTACATATCTAATTAATATGTAACTAAAAAGTGACATGTAAATTAGCATTATGTCTTGGACAAGGGGATATATATGGATCGCCAAGATGTATTAATCATGTCCGTACAATGTAATATTCGGTAATTTTTTCAATAGTTGCTAATAGTTTCTAATATTTGTATTTTTAAAATTTGAATTTTGTATTTCTAATTGGACAAAAGTAGCTTACGTGGTTATCAGTTTTCCCTTCCCAGCACCCGACGGGGCTATTTTAAATTCACAACGGTGAATGCGGGCTTCCATGTAAAAGGTTGTTCAATTGTTTTTTTTTACCGTGAGCATTGTCAACTAGGCCACCTTGATACGAGCTTTTTCTGGGCTGCAACCAACATATACCACACCTCCCCCCTAGGAATCAAAATGAAACTTCTGTCGGGGCAACCATCAAACCCCAATGTTGAATCCTCACCTCAACCTAAAAGGTTGTTCAAGTATTAAAGCTAAGCATCCATATCACACAACCAAAGGCTTGATTGATCCTAAAATCATGGCATCATTTTTCAGGATATCATATCTTTGAGTAGTCTATATACTACATTATTATTAAATAAATTTCCAGACAACTTCTCACCAGTATGAACCACCCTCAAAATTTATTGTCCTATACAAACTTAATTGCTCTACTATTGATACTTTGACTAAGTAAGCCATTACTGAGAAATAAATAAACCAACTCTTATATGACACGTAGAATGACGTTAAGTCTTCTCGGGCCACAACTGCCCACAGTTTTGAGCCATTTAACTATGGTATTTGATAAAAAAATCAAAGTCATATACAAAGAAATATTTTAAACGGATTTCTCTCTTCATTTCACATGCTAGGGTGCACGTATTGTGGGTATTTATATTCATTCCTTGCCATGAAAATCTACATTCAAACTATGAACCCAAACTTCGATAAATTAACCATTTAGAAATTATTTATGGGCAACATGAATGCTGGGAGAGCCCGCAATGGTTCCCTAGACATTCATGCATTCTTCACAGCAATCAAGAGAACAAGTTTGTTGGTGCATTCATCCTTGAAGGTTTAAATTCATAAGTTTTTGTTGTTGGAAATATGGCATTGCTCGGCCAGAGGCCCTCGCGATGGTTTCGCTGTCCAAATTACATCATTCAAATTTTTGAGTACCAATATATTTAGTTGGTTAGTGCTCCAGTAATAAGACCTTCTCACAGTTATAGTTGGTGGTTCGTCATTTTATTATTTTACAATATTTTCAAAGCACCCAATTCACCATGTAGATTTATTTGTGTGAACTAGTGATATACATTGTCAAGTTTTTGAAACTTGAAGTGCATATCAGACTCCATGTAAATAGGTCTGTGCTATTGTTAAGTTTCAATGTACCCAATGTTTTGTTCATCTTCAATTGTGTAAACTTGAGATATACATCATTGAGTTTTGTTAACATTGAAGTGTATACATGAGCAGTGTGTTTTAGATGGGTTTGTGTTCACTATCAATGTAAACAATGTATTGTCAATCTTTGTTTGTGTAAACTTGAGATATACATCCTCAAGTTTGTCGACCATAATATACATATGAGGCCTGTGTTTAGATGGGTCCTGTGTTAGTATCTATTTTCTGTACCTAATGCATGGATTTAGATTTACTACCGTATACTTGAGATATACAAATTTTAGTTTGGTAATTTCAAGGTGAATCTGATACTTGGATTTGTGTTCATTTTCAATGCCCCCAACCAGGCTATAGAATGTACCTCACTTTTTCATCTCAAAAACTTAAATATTTACTTGAATTTCAATGGGTCATTGTGCAGGTATTTGATTGCATTATTTGGTGTTATGCAGTACTTATTGTACTGTTTGTGGTGGATACAGAGATTGAATGGGAGCAGAGTCATAAGTTCTGGTGAATAAGTTATCTTTTCCTGGGTAGGAGTTGAATCTGTGCGGATTCAGAAGTTCTGGCGAGTAAGCTATCTCTTCCTCGGCAGGAATAAAATATGTGTTGTCCCATTGGCAAAACTACTTGTGCATTTTATGGGTTTCTTCATTTGATATTTTCTTAGCGATTTCCACCCATATATGTACCTGTGCTTTTTTATGTTTATCTTTTAATGCCCCACCTTGTACTTTTATTTTCAAAGAGGCTTTATTTTTGAAAAATTAAATGTGAGGGTCCTACTCCACCGTATCTTATCTAGTTTGCAGATGTAGAGACAATTGAACATTTTTCTTGTATAGGTGCAATCATGCTTGTATCTATATATATTATATATTTTTAATAAAATAACGTATACAACATTTTCTTTGATGTGTTTTATATGTCAATTAAACATAGTGAAAATAGTTGTACGGTTCACTCTGAATATGGTATGCTTTCTGATGTTTGGGAGCTTGCTTTGTGGGAAGGAAGGGGAGTGTTGCTCTTACTCTCAGCAACACACATAGATCTATAACTTGAGAAATTTTCACCTATAGGATTGTTGCAGCTGATTGTTTAGCTAACAATAATCTACATGATAGGTGCAACTAACTGTTTAGCTAAGAGTAATCTACAATATAGTTGTAGCTGAATGTTTAGCTTCGTTTTGATGATCCCCACGTTCATAAAATTAACACTGATACCTTTTTTTAGCAATCAAACACATTTAACACATATATACTTAAAAACATACTATGATCTCTCAAGTTGCTACAACAAACTAACTTCAAAACAAATATGAGTTTTCAAACTCAAATAACACAGTATAACCAAAAAAATACACAGTAAAAGTTCTGAGTTTTTAACTTCAACTTTGTATCTATATCTATATCTGTGTATAAATAATGATTGTAGGATAAGTATTTATAGTGTTTCAGCATAGTTGGTCATTTACTGCTAATTGACCCTAAATAATAAAATTATCTATGCAAAATTGAATGGTCTGTTACAGTGTTACAAACTGACAGAATGAAAAATTCTGTTGGCCCTTCAGAAATGACATGTGATTGTTGGCTTATTCTGTAGAGTTAAAATAGCTTTTCATAATTTAATAATATGAACTAATGCATTGAATGCCTCTTCTAATAAGGTGGTGTGGCGGTGGTAGCTCTTCAAAAACTTGGCGGTTACAAATTTCGGCGGTCAGCGATGAAGTAATTAACGGCTTCCAACATGATTTATGGTAGATGTACTAATTGGAAGCCAATTTTAAGTTACAATGTGGGGTAATTGTGAGACATATAAGCTGAAGTTCCTTTGATCTTGATAAGTATAAACTGCAACGAAACAAGAATTGGATTCAGTGTGCATCAAAGAATAAACACCAACATAAAGCCTAGTTGTTTTTGAACTGCCTCCACTGTATGATGTCTTCCTTAGTGTTTATCCATTTGCCAATCCTTCTCTCAATTTCTCATTAATTCTTGTCATAACTTTTAGACCTGATCCTCTCCAACAAATTTTGAGTTTTGAACTGGTGCGGCCGCACTTACTGCTTTCATCGTCTCACTTATATCTAAACTTACCCAAATATGGGAAATCAAACAACAACAACAACAACAACAAAATTCCCAAACATAGATGGTACATGGGGAACTCTAAATGATGTTCAATATTAAATAGTTTTAGCCAACTATTTTCCAATGGGCTCTACCCCCATTTTCAGGTTTCAATCTTGTTTTCAGAGCGCATTGATTCTATTATTGCATACTTGATACCACCATGTTTTTAATTCTATTATTTGATTTATCGTGGTTTTTTAATTTAAAGAACACGTTGATCTCATTTTAAGATGGCAGACTCGAATCCGGTAATAATTGCATGGCCCTGAGCATCTGTACCACTTCTGAACATTTCATAATCAATCTGAAAACTATTTTTACGATTGGCATCCAGTAATAATTGCATGGCCCTGAGAATCTGTACCACTTCTGAACGTTTCAGAATCAATCTGAAAACTATTTTTACGATTGGTTCACGTTTTTTTAAGATGGTGACCTTCTCTTTTATATTATTTATATACATATAAATAAAATTATTTGCTCATTTTTATAGTAATTTTACTAATGTTGCAATGTTCCATATGAATAAAATGGGAAGTATTACCTTCCTTCTTATGATTTATATCTATAAATTAAACTATTCACTAGATTTTATAAAAATTGAACAGTATTTTTGTATCTTAGTTTGCAAATACCTGTTGTTATCTTCTACAGGCGAGCAAAGTAATTTCATATGGTTATCGCTTTATTTTGTAGCTTTGTTTTCAAAGCTGATAAGCATATTTTGTAGCTTTGTTTTCAAAGCTGATAAGCTTTGTTTTTGTAATTAGATAATCATATTAATCAGATTTTAGTCTATTTTTATTAGAAGTAACTTATCATGTAGTTGTATTTAATTAAACAGAGTGCATTAAAATGAATAATGGTGAGTTGGGAGGATGTTTCATTTATTCAATAAAATGCTTACATTTGAGTTTCGTCCTTTTAAGTATGAAGATGATTTATGGTCTATGCAAATCACTACTCAAATTTTAAAAATGGATTGTAGCTTGTTGGTACATTCTGGATTGAGCTAAATGACGCTCTATGCATTTGCTTAAACAAACTGAAAATTTGAAACCGTCACCAAATTTTTAATTGACAAGCAAATAAAATTTGAAATTCCATGCCTGATTCAAAGGTCTCACATTGTCAATTGGCAAGTCCACAGGCATGGTCATTCATGAAGAGCAACAGAGAACTTAGAACAAAGCAATAAAAAATGACAAATCTCTTGATAGCACGCACTCTTTGTATTTATATGGTAAAACTACTCAAACTCTCAAAACATCTCACACCATGCAAACACAAATCTAAATAAAATGAAGTCGATTCCCTGTAGGTTGTGGGGCGCATGTGCATGGCCTTCACCAACTCATGAAGATAGAGCCATTTCTTAATCACCCACTATTTGTTTACCTATGACTAACTCTATCTTTGTTTTGCCTTGAATAATAATTCCATTAGAACATTATTTCCGATATTGTACATGCCACGTGATCCCATAACAAACTACTGTATTTGGTCAATCCCTCACTTTCTTTGCTATTGTCTTCCACGGATGTGTGTTAATATAACCAACATAGATTGAAATCCTAGGCTCTATCAAGCGTCAAGAGGGATCAAATTTCTCCAGGTGCAAACATATTCTTAAGTATTGCACTGAAGGAGCTACATTTGCTGTCTCCTATAGATAACATTGATTTGATTCAAACTAAAAGACACATCTTTTTATTTAAGGTCGACATATAATATTTTTATTATTAATATTTAATACTATTTATGGCCCACATATAATATTTTTTATTATTTTTTATTTTGTTAGAAACATACATTACACCATTTCCCATATACATAGTTTTAAAACCATTTGCAAGGCCCCCCTAAAACCATGGGTTGTTTAGGAGGCCTTGCACATAGTATTAAAACCATATGCAAGGCTCTCCTAAACCATGTACAATAAAACCATGGGTTGCTTAGGAGGCCTTGAACATGGTTTTAAAACCATTTGTAAGGCCCTCCTAAACCATGTACAATAAAACCATTAGTTGTTTAGAAGTCCTTGCACATGGTTTTAAAACCATGTGCAAGGCCAACATTTTTTTTGTGGATAATTCAATTTTTAATTTTTTATTATTTTTTTAGGTAGGAATATTAAAACATCTCCTCCATATTGTGTTGTTTTTCTGACCAACATTTTTTTCGTGGATAATTAAATTTTTAACTTTTTTATTGTTTTGTTAGGTAGGAACATTACAACATCTCCCCCATATTAGGTTGTTTTTTGTGGCCAACATTTATTTTGGTGGATAATTAATTTTCTTATTGCACCGAGAGGCGCTCTACAACCCAAAATGAGGGAGATCTTGTAATCTTTGTCCATCTTGTAACATTTGTTACTAACAAAATAATAATCATAAAAATTATGTTACAAGATAGACAAACATTACAAGATCTCCCTCATATTGGGATGTAGAGGGATCAAGCGCCAAGCACAAGGGCGTCACCGACGGAACAAAATGATATCATGTTCGTTTATATTGGGGGCTTAAAAATGGTCAAAAATAAAAAACTATATTGGCATATATTTGAGGTTAAAAGGGTTTTTTTATTGTAATAAACAATATCCAATATTTTGGGGGTTTGTTTATCCCAGCTAGGGTAAAAATGGCCGCAAAAATAGGGGCATACCTAAATTCTCTGTGTGGGTCGGTGTGGTGTGTCTACGTCATGGTCTGCACTTTGGATTTGCAGATTGATATTGATTTAGTGGGGTGCTATGGATTCTCCTCATCCACCATTGTTGTTATCAGAAGATCCAACTGATTCCAGGCCTCCCCAACAACATTGCCATCCGCTACCTGGAAAAGCTCAGCATTAGGGCCTGTGCCATAGCCTCAGCTGTTTCTAGCACATGGAGATCTTCCCTGGATCACCGCTGTGTGCCTTCATGTCAAAGGAGATCCTCCTGCATTATCCTCCAGCACTACCTAGTGGACCTGGTGCAGATGAAAGGGAAGCCCATAGAAAATCCCCTCCTCTTACCCCATGTGACCAAGGGCTTGTTGGAGTCCACTAGAGACATGGTCTCTGGAGGCTTGTTAGCAAATCAGCTCGACGGATACGCTAATTTGATCCTCCACTTGGAGCATTCATCCTTCAAGCGCTTCAGCTATTACCCCCCGCTGGCAGTGATTAAGAGTAATCTTTTCTTCTTACTCGAGTACGCAGATTTTGCATACGATGTAACCCCAATGCTCAACTATGTCCCAGGATTCACGTAGGGGTTTCAATCTCACCCGTCTAAGTTTCCAAACAAGTTATCAGGTTGTTCTTCTGCTTGGATGTTATCCGTAAAGGATTGATATGAATCTAAAGACACCACAACTTTCTTACTACCTCCTATTTCTGTTGCTTCTTTTTGGATCAATGTGTCTACTTTGACACATTCCTCATTTCCCTTATATGACTTATTGTCATTATCAAAGCATTTAGTATAATATTTTTCATCCATATAAATCTTGTATGAATCATCCTGTCCAGTCACACTAGTTGCCACTGGTTCCACTAAAGCAGTTGTAGCCTTTGCAACACATGCAGACATAGCTTCCTGAGCCCGGTGACGTTGTTTAGAGGGAGGGAAGGCAACTTCATCACTATGTAGGCTACTTCACAAACGATATTTATCATCCTTTGGTGGCAAACACATAGGCCTTTCCATAAAAATTGAAGACATTTGCCCATGTAGCAATCACCTTCAGTTTCAAGATTGTTAGAACCTAAGATATTATTAGTTCTCAAATGGCATTCATTTAACACACAAGCATTATCCGATGTCATATTTTCTCCATTATTGTCATTGGCACTTGCTATGCCTACTTTATTCGAGCCTTCTACAATTTTCTTGGTTTCATTAGCTTCAATTCTTGCCCTTTTTACCAAATGCAAATGTTCATCAAAGTTAAGTTTCCTTGCCTTGATCTGTGTCCTTTTCTTTCAATGATCTACTCGAGATAATACTTCAAGAACATTTTCTTCTTTCGTGCAAATATTTATCTTTATTTGATTATTAGATCTCTTTGGTAGAGTTGATAACCCTAAATTATGTTTCTTCAAGAGCTTTCTTTTCTTCTTAAGAATGGAATTTTGATGCAAATAAGTGTTTGTAACTACCCTAACTTCATTTTCTTTAGTCACAAATGTAGAAAGCACATGATATTTGACATTAGGAACATATTTTTCATGAATATTTTCAAAATCTTTTTCACCCTTCAAATTTTCTTTACAGTTTGAGACCTGAATGCCCTCTTCAGTTTTTACATGTTTAAAAGATTGAAAATTACTGACAATGTTATCTGTCACTGTTTTTCTACGATCTAGAAACTCACTTTCAGGCACTAATAGAGAACCTCTAATTTCTTTTTCCATGCTTTTCCTTTTCTGACCAAACTGCTTTTCACTCATGGTATGCTCTGAAATAATGCCTGTATCTAGTGATTGTATCCTAATTTCTTCAAGATAAGAAGAAAAAATTAAAAATATTGTCTACATCATTATGAATATTGATTTCACTCTCTGATGACCTTTTAAAATATCTCTTTGTTGTCTTCAACTCTGGCTCAGTTATTAAAGATACTACACTAGAAATATCAGACCTCAAATGGTTCTCAAAATGACTTGTAGGCACTGCACCAGCAACATCAGACCTCAAATGGTCCTCAGAATGGCTTGTAGGATTCTTTATCTTTAGTATGTTCTAGAGCATGTTTTCTTATTACCTTTATAGTTCAGCCGTGGAAATCAAGTTTAGTACAATGGCATGACTCAAGCAAATGTTACTGCAATATTTTTGTTTTTAGGTATGTTGATGATGCCCATGTATTTCTCATAAATGGCATTCAAGATTTGCTTTAGGTAATCACCTTCTCAGGGAAGTCCTTAAATTTTATTAGATTTTAACAACATCCATATGTCCACACATTGTTTCTATTAGATTTTAACATTTATGTTGAAAACAAGGAGTTCTTTGAAGTAACAGAGAATGAGAAAGTGAGCTCTAATTTGAAGTAACAGAAAATGAGAAATTGAGAATGTAATATGGTTACTGTAAAAGTAGATTGTTCATCTATTAGTTGTTAATCTTTACGGCTACTAATCAGTTTTTTCATATGCAAAGTGACGATTGTAGTATTTCACATAGTAATGATTCACCCAAGTCTGGATCGTTGTATTAGTTTCTTATTGTTTGATTGCTTGGATTTCTTAATATGATTTCAAAATTTTCAAAGAACTGCTTGAATTATTCGTTATCCAAGTTCTGTGAGGAGCTTGAAAGAAGTGTCAAGTTAGAAACCAATAATGTAAAAGGGTCAAATTTAATAGTACAAAAGGATATTTAATGCTCTCTTGTTCTCGCTTCATCTAAATATATTGGATTCTCCTTATTCATTAAAAATACAAAAAGTTATTTTATATTTTTAACTCATTTCATGTGATTTACTTAAGCAGTTGTAGCTAACTTTTTTGTGATTTACTTTAAACATGTGTAATTAAGTTTTTTTTTCCATTTGTTATTCATGTTTTGCTTTTCTTCTTTGTTAGATAGTTCTACTTTATTACTTTTCCATGTTTTGTATTTTGTGTAAATAATTTACTTTATCTATATTCACATGGCATAAAGATTTTTCCAAAAGGAAATTCTGGGAAAAGGTCAAATCTGAGGGGAATCCTTGTGGGGAGTAGGGAGTGTCCTCCTTTTTTCTGCTCCCTTTTTTATTCTTGTCCATAAACAACGGCAAAGGATGACGAGTTCAAAATATCAAAACAGGTTTCAAAGGAGATTTTTAAGTGGATACATGCAATGCTCATTTATAAGAGTGTTGGATGTATATAACTTGTTCATCCTAAGACCACATCTATGATCGAATATACTCCCACAAAAACTGAACCAAAGTTATATTGATAACTTTCGTTTGACCATTTTCCCATGGATGGAGCATTGCCAGTGCTTCAACTCGGTTTCATCTTTTCCCATGATGTTTCCTAGAATATGCAAACCTTGAGTATATGTTTGATACAATAGGGAAAACCAAAATAAACCAACATATTTGAGAAAAACTATTCAGTTGCTCATGGCCCGTCATAGTTTTCTTAGAAGGCATGAGAATGCATAATTTGCCAAACTGGTCCACAACCATGAATAAGTAATCATGGCCATGTTTTAACAATGGAAACCTTCTAACAAAATTGATGGATATAGTCTCCCAGTGTCTTCTGATTATGAATAGTGGCATATACGATCCAAGCTTCATGTTTCTAGGCTTGCTTCTTACTCTTGTACTACAAAGAATACATCCTTATTAAGCTTGGTAACTTGCTCTTGCTTTCTGGGCCAATAAATATAACTTGGTAGGGGTTTGTTTTGATGTGGCCCCTTGGTTGACTCATTATCCTTTATCTTACTTGGTCCATAGGTTATGTTTATTAATGCTTTGATACCCTATCTTAAGGAGGATCTAGATTATAAAATAAAGTTTTAATTTAACATGAGAGATAGATCCAGTTCGTTGTATGCTGCTCCAACATGACTAAGCTCTCTCCCTCTGCGTGATATTTGCTACTGCTCAATGTGATCTATTGTTGCACCACCCGTGTGGTTTAATTTTCTCGCATGACTAGGCTATCCTTGTTACACCTTCCACGTGGTCACTTTGCACCATCGTGACCGTGAGTCTGCTTCTTAGTGTACCGTGGGTCCTTCACCAACATGATCGTGATCTGTTTCTTGGCACTTTCTTGGTGGACTGTGGGTTAGAGTGGTTCTTACAGGAACCCTTGAGAATTACTCATGTAAGTAATATGGCTTTATTGTTGTTTAGTTTGAAATAAAAAACTTTGTTTGTTTTATAGAATATAAAATTTTTGTATAGATGTCATGCTAGTGAACAAGCCATAATTTTACTATTCCTTTTATTCGAGGAGGACATTTGTAGAGATTTTCTATGATGGGAAAGGAAGTTTTTAGAAAGACTTGATGCTTTTGACGTTTGTGACTTTCCTAGTATTTCTGTTTGGCAAATATTAAGGTGGGAAAATCTTCTTGAATACTATAAGATGCCTTCAATTTAAATATATTTTAGGTTACCCTAGTGAACCCTTTAGGGTAGGCTGGTGCGCCTCACCCAAAGGGTGATTTGAACCTAGCACATGTTGGCACTGAAGTAGCCAACCAAATGCCCAAATGTCGAGCAACATTGACAACTAGTTCATTTTTTTCGATGCAAGTAAATTTCCTTTATACACAATAAACATAACCTAAACAACTAACATATTACAACTGATTGGAACATGTCATTGATAAAGAAGAATTATGTTAAAATTTAATAAATATAGCATGGAAATTATTTTTCCATATCCATATTCCGGTGTTTGAGAATTGCGCTTATTTAATTGTTTTATAGGCAAGCTTGTGGGGGTAGACAGGAAGCTCTCTCATAGCTTAGAGCAACAAGTAAGTTTGTAGCTTAGAGAAACAAGTAAGTTGTTCATTGTTCTTCTTCTAATTTTGTATCAATTTAAATATCATGCACTATAGTTTGAATGAAATTCTTGAATGCATCTTTTCATGAACCAATTTGTGCTCATTGTAATACCCAGTGCCATCCATTATCTTGGGTTACATACTTATCAAAGCAATGGTTGGTTTGGCAAGAAATATAATAAGGCTATAGACAGAGATAATGTTAATATTAGGGGAAGCTTGATTAGTATTTTAGAGTAATTTAACTTTGAACCTTGGGCATGGTATTTTACTAAGAAACTGTAATTTTTGGCTTGGTAGGTCCTGGAGTACCTTGCCCAATCTCCCGATGAGCGTTCAACTTCTCCAATGGGGCCTTTATGCAGTACAACAAGGTATCTTATGACAAATTTTCAAAGTTGGATTTCAGTCTGGTTACAGAACTTGGTTTAGACACTAGAATTTTTTATAACTGACATTGCCAAATTTTATGCCTCAGTCAGAGGACATTGATTCATCTCATCCTTACAATGAACCACATATATCCTGATTATGACTTTAGGTATAATGCTGAGTTTTTTTTCCCCTGATTAATACTTGTATTCTTGCATGTTATAAGGGTTGTGAATTAGGAAAAGTATAATTGGGTAGTGTCTATTGCAGTCGTTAGCAGAGAAGAAAGCCCCTGGTAAAAAGGCAGCGGAAACAAATGTTGGGCCTGCTAATGTTTCTTCCATTGCAGAAACATATGAAAAATTACTTTCCACTATTCATCAGTTTGTGGAATTTGGAAAACTTTTCAAGGCACTATGCGTTTGTAATTTTGAATTTCATTTGGATTTTAGTAGACTTCGTGTCAGGTCATGATCTCTTTTCATTTTTCATATACTTATTCAATTATCACATTTTATTTCTTGTGTTTACAGTCTTCTCCACCTATAGAGCTAGTTGAAGCAGATACATAGTATGTAGTGAATGTTATGAAACATGTATTTTCTAACCATGTTGTGTTGCAATATAACTGCACAAACACTATACCAGAGTAATCCTGATTTACTTCAGTGTTATGTTCACCTGTTTGGGAGGTATGCTAGTATTTGAATATGGTTAATTTTTTCCATCATGCATTCTTGCTTTTCAAATATTTGTTACACTTTGTCAAGATCCCATTTCTAATAGTATTTGGAAGTGAGGGACAAAACCTTAGATAAAAGTGATTTCTAAGTTCCTTCTTTTGGAACCTCTTTGTTTAGGAGGATTGTCTATGTCCAGGACTAAACCAAATAAAATTGGACATGCAATTGACTATAGTAACCTGTACAATGTGCAACGTCTTTGTTTAGGAGAATTGTCTATGTTCAAATTTACAGAAACTCTATGAAGTTATGAGGCACCATTTCCTTTTCCTGCCCACTCCAGTTATTATGTATAGTTATTATGCAAGGGATCATGACATAATTATTATTGATGTCTGTTTGTAGTGTGTCTAGATCTCCCTCAAGACATTGCACATTCTATAGATTACTATAGTCAGTCGCATGTCCAATTTTATTTGGTTTATTCCTGGATTTCTTTTGGACTTTGAAATCCAAATTGTAGGTTTTGCCTATATCAAATCTAGGAATTCATTCTTACGAAGCTTATAAGGGGTATGTAGTTGTTGATTCAGTTTCGTAGAATGGTTGTGCAATTTACTTCATGAAAAGGAACACATTACTACCTTAGTGTTTTGGTGTATAGTACTCTTGCTTAATTTGTTTATTATGGAATTTTGGTCCAAAAGTGTTTTTGATTGGCACATTAATTTAGTATTTTGGACTATCCATATTTTCTTGTAAGAGTGTTTGTGTGTTTAATATGTTGCAATTTTTTTGTTTAAATGATACCTAGTATTTGAGTTGGATGTTAACTAAATATAGTTTTTCACTTAAATTGAGGCAAAACCAAATTACATGTTTGTGGAACTCATTGTCTTAGGTAATGCTTCTAATATTTGTTCCCCTTCCTATGGGAAAAGAATGTTTCTCCTTAGAAAAAATGTTCTTGACTTCAACAATTAATGTGTAAAGTGTGCAAATGCCATTTCCAATCTATCAAAAGTTTGTCACAAGGAACAAAATACAATGTCTTTCCTTTAGAGTTATGTTAGAATATTTCTTTGACCACATTTGAACCAACTTTAAAAAAATTCAAAAACTGGAATGTAGAAAGTTATTCAATTTACGAAGTTATGAGTCTGAAAGTTTGATCCCACCTACAATGGTCATTGACTATCACTATTTTCATGGCAAGGAAACATGTATAAAGTGAATAACATAGAATTGAAGGTTTTCTAGCTTGGAAAAACTGAATAAGTTTTTGTGGACATGCTCTTTTTGTGACATGCTGGTCTTGGTGGAGCACGTGATGCCACTAATGTTATATGTAGTGGAGAGCTTTCTATATCTGTTATCACAATGATTGGAAAGGAACATATGAATGCCTTGGGAGGTTCTCTAGAGAACATTGCAATTGCAAAGTCAGGAATCATCAAACAGAGATGCCCAATTCTATACTTACTAGCTTTGTGTCATTTTATATAGTAGATCTGCAATAATTACATGATGTCTTTTATTGAAATTGTATTAGAACAATAGGATTTCCACTTTTGTTTCAGTTAGCATATTAATATACACTCAGATCGAGGTGGTGAGGAGCGTTACTTAAATAACATGAATATAGTAGTATTTTTTTCTCTTTTACTTTACTGTTGATGCAGGTTTTTCTAATCTTTGTATCCATTTTACACTGTACTGAATAGATCAGAGAAGCACCATAGAATAAGAATATTATAAAGTTATCATGAAACTAAATATTGGCTAAGCATTATTGCATGAGTATATCATAAATGTATGTGATACAACGCCAATATGTATGTTGAGATTGAGTTGCTTAACACAGACTCAATGTTGACTACCATGTTTCAAGATTTTTTTTTGTGCTGACAATTTGTCTTTTATCATTTTTTATAGAAAGTGATGTTATTGTGCAATGATTTTCATCTTAATTCACTTTGTTAATCTGTAGCCATTTTTAGGATGTTGTGAAAGTAGTGAGTAGATATTATTTAGGATAATCAGATTGCAACTAGGCATGATGTTAGTTATGTATAATCAAAAGGATAAAAAAACAGATTGGAAATATGGTTTTCATATCAAATTGCTACTTGCAAATTCCTGATTCCTAACCACATGCAAGATAAGAGTTAGTTTTCATTTCCTCCATTGAAATGAGTTGGATTATTGGAATTAAATCTTAATAAAATGAAGCTTCTAAATGAAAGGGATTGTTGGATACTTCCAGGTAGTACTTGGTGGTCCATTTGAACCACATATTGAGTACATTCTTCGCAATAGAGCAGCCTCGATGAATGAACCAATAATATCATCATTTGGTTTGGGGATTCATAGCACTATTACAAAATTGGATTCTACACAAAGTCAACCTTGCCAATATGCTGATATTTTGATCAAACTTGATGAAAATGATCCAAACACAGTAAGAGATGGAGTTATTTTTTTTATATGGAAGCCCAAATTGCCACATTGCCAGTGTAGAATGCTTCCACACCTCTCTTTTTTATTCTTTAGTTGTTTCATTTTTCTGAATCAGGTCAATACTAGTCATTCGAGCTCTTAAATATTTCCCTTCCCCTTATTTGGCTCGGGGTGTATGTTGGGTAGTGATATGAAAGATGGAATTGGTATGACTCTTTTCTCACCATTGAACATCTTGTTTTCTGTATATTATTGAATTATGTGGCATGAGTCTTCGTATGCTTGGATACCACCAACTACAAAATGCAATTACAGCCATATGTAGTGCTCTCTGTCTACGTGGGCAAGGTTGTATATAGTGCCTACTGTGTACTTTTGAAATATAACATTTCTAGTTAATTCAATATTTTCAATATCCAATATTGATTATAGTTTTCATGTGCATTTTACCAAACATTTGTTGAATCACCTTTGTTACAATTGATGCAAATTCAGAGATTTCACCTCAACCTTGAGGTTCCCTGGATCTATGTCTTGTGAGGTTTTAGGATTCTAGGATTGTATCTAAAATAGAAATTACAGCAATGTATATTTCACTTCTGTCCAACCAAATACATTAGACAACAAAAGAAAATAGATACTGAATAGATGTACTTCGGGGGAACAACATTTCCAGCCCTTAGGGCACATTTGTCAACATAAAACAGATTTGAAAATAACTTATTACAACATATTTAATACTACCATAAATCTTCTCATTTAGATTTTATGTGTTTGTCAAATCACCTACCAAAATCAAGGTTACTGTCAAATCAACATGCATAACCAGCACTAGAAACTACTCAATCATTATGAGAACATAAGCTAAAAATTAGATCTACAAGTACACAAAATTTGGACAGCAAGGAACGCTCCATATATACATAAGATAAGGTTACAAGTACATACCCACAACGTAATACAAGGTGGTACAAGTCATGCTATATATACCCTAGCTAGGGTTTCCACCATAAATAACAAACCCTAAATACCAAATCCTAGCTAGGAATCACTCTCAACCAAATCAGGTTGCTCCACCAAAATTTCACAACAAGCAAGTCCTCCTTGATACTTACATTCACATAACACAAATGTACAAGAGAAAACAAGATAGTCTCCTTCTATCTTCTCCATATCTATTATCAAGTAATCCAAATAGTACTAGGGTTTCCAAATGACACACAACCCTAGTCTTCTTCTCTCACAAGAACTAAAAGAATAAGTGCTCTCTTTGCTCCTGTAGGGTTACTCCTAAACCCTAGATTCCCTTGTCTTCTTAGGGGAAACTTTAACCTTAGTCTTCTTCTTGAATCAACTCAAGCACCCTAATGTTCAAGACAAAGAGAGAAAAATACAATAAAGAAGAGTACACGTGAAAGAGAAAAGTTCACTCTAGTTCTCACATCTCTAATAGATTGATGTTATCGATATGAATGATTGAAAAAAATATTTTTTCCCTTCTTTTGACAAAATTTATTATGAGAAACCCTTCAGGGACTTTTCCTCATTTAGAGGATGGTACCCATGATAAACTGTTTGGTTGCATTTTTTACAACCTAACCTAGCGGGGACATCAAGTGAGGCCCACAATATTCATAGAGGATACTGACCTAGGGACTTGACTTGCAATTCACAACACTCAACTACTTGAGCTAACCCATTGAACTTTTCCTCCCTTCATTTATATGAAGGGTGAGGGAGGCCAACAATAACAAAGTGGACAATGTCCACAACAAGCATCATAACTAGTCACTAGATAGGTCCAAATGTGAAGTGCTCCAAATCTAAGTGACACATGTCAATCTCCAAGGTATGGATTTTCGTCAAGCAAGGGTCCAAAGGTGAGCGCTCCACAAGAAGTGTCCAAAGCTTCTCTAAAGGCCTCCAATGCTCCACTGCTTCCTCCTAAGCCATATGCACCTCCTTGTCCACCACACCTCCATGAACACTCCTTGTCTTTCTAGATGCGCAATGCTCCTCTTCCAAGCAAGAAACCAACATCCATCTGCATGTCTCATGAAGAATGTTACCAAACCACATAGATATCCACCCTCCTAAAGAAGTGATCCCCATAAGCATTAAGTCAAAGCATGTCAATCCATGAATAATCCATATCCAACGCGTATGTCACAATGAAGGGTAGTCAACACACCATGCACTCCACATCTCATGAAGCACCATCAAGTATGGTGTAAATTATTTTGGAGCAACGCCAAAAGCTAACAGTGCTCCTTCTTTGCAAGGAAAGTATTTGCACAAACACTAGTCTTCTCCCTTAGCATCTCATTCCCTTTTGCTAAAGGATTTGTCAGGATGTCTACCACCTACACATAAAGTTGGCCCTGTCATATATGTCTTCAAATGGGGTGTCCAACATGAGAAATAATGAGAGAGTACAAGTACTATAAGTCATGATTAGAACGAAAGGAGATAACCCAGCTTCATGAAAAAGTAGATCAAGAAAATTGCAGACCTGTAGCAGCAACTTTGGATTAAATTGGCACCGTTGGGAACTACAAGATGCCTCAAAGTAAGATATTAAAGAAAAGTTATGAAAAGTTGTAAATTATAGCCTCTTGAGATCAATCTGTGAAGGATTGGTTGTTGGATCGATGATTGATAATGAAGACTAAATATGGAAGTAGATCACCAAGCCTCCTAATGCAATTAATGATGTTTGGGGATTGATCATAGTTAAGGATACCTATCATTGTGGCAATAATTTGGATATAGCCCAAAATGAGAATGGTGCTTTTCCAGCCAACACAAGGGTAGGTGTTTCCCTTGTGGAGAGGGCATGCCATATGAGATAATGTTGTGTTCTTCTCGAAGTTGAGCCATACAAAAACAATCATAATATTGGCAATAGCTCCATAGAGTGCTTTCCACTATGTGAAAAGGATTACCCCATCAATGGAAGGATCAAGTTGTAAGCTTTGATACCATGTGAAAGAATAGAATGAAGCAACAAAAGCACTACCGGCAGTTGATTTCCTTCTCATCTTTAAGAGCAAATTAAATAGGAAATAAAAACAACAATACTATGGGTGAATACCACAGGTGAGTAAATACCATGGGTTACCTAACTCACTAACTTAGCTACGAGTGAGATTACTCTCTTCAATAGATATCATATCTGAATCAGTTCTCCTTTTTTCTCTTAGAAAAAATATTCTCCAAGAACTCTTTTGAGAATAAATAGACATAAATAATGATTCACCAAAAAGATGGAAGAGATCCCCAAGCCTCTCTTTGGCTTGGGTCTTTATAGGCAGACTTTTCAGTCAAAGGGGTAGTTAAATCAAGAATCATTTGATTTCTTGATTTAACCCTTTTATTTAATTTAGGAACTTTTAATATTTAACTTAGGAACTTTTGACTAGTTTCTATTTGAACTTTTGTAGATATTATACTATTTAATTATTTTTAAGTAATAATAATAATAAATGGAAACTCTCTTTCTTTCTCATACTTTTATTATTACTACATTTACTCTTATACATACTATATATACATATATTATTTGTTAACATCTCTCTTTAGGTATCATATAACATAATCCCTAAACTTATGACAATTTCTTCATTAAGGTCGTCAGATAGGTGGTTAGGTCTACTAGGCTAGGAAACTCTAAACATCTTTGCATGTTGGATTCCCTTGTATAACATGGTAGTTCTTCAGTACTTGATGAGATACAAAAAATTGAGATTTCATTTAATCACTTATAAATAAGTCAGATGAGATCAATATTTTACTCTAGTTGTTTTCACTCGACATCATTAATTCTTTTCAGTAACTCCTAGTTCTTATCAGAGCCCATACTCAACACTAAAAATATGGATTTGCAAACTTAGTGCAATTCCAGAGCTCATCGCTCAACACTAATGCTAGGATGTACTTGTAGGATACACCTAGGGATACAATGGCCAAGGATCCGATGTTCCAGAGATTATTTTCAACATCAACTTGGAAGGCTCCAAGGCTTATTCCCAACACTTCCAATTATCTTTTCATGTGCTTCAGAGCTTCCTTCTCAACATAAAGGTTTTCATAATTCATGTGTTCCAGAGCTCCTCGCTCAACACAACATAAACACTCATGTGCTCCAGAGCTTCTCACTCAACACAACATAAACACTCATGTGCTCCAGAGCTTCTCGCTTAAGACAAACATTTGAATACTCATGTACTCTAGAGCGCCTCGCTCAACACAAAACATCTCATCAATCATGTGCTTCAGGGTCCACACCCAACACATAAAATCATACATAAAACATATGTAACTGGATTATGCCCAATATATCAAACAAATCATCGTGTTCATATGCAGTGGGGTCCTAGACCCAATATATCAAAATAAAACATCAAAGTAACATCATAGTCAATGGGGCTTATGCCCATAAGTGTTAGGTCAAAATTCAAGATATTACAATATAAAATTGATAAATAGTTTTAAACTCTGAAAAAACAAGATTTATTGTCTAATTAAATTATCTTTATATATAATTATATGCCTACTTTTAGATTCCCAAGGCTTCTATTTTGAATATTTGACACACATTTCTTTAATTTACATCGAAAGAAAGAGTTCATTGGGCAGACATGTGTTTTTCTTCAAATGGAATAGATAAATTTTTCCCATCATTTTGTGAAGGCCTGACATTAATAACTTAATATTAAAATATTTTTTTACTCCAAATTGCTAGTCCATAACCGCTTGTTCGGAAATCAAAGGATCGTGAGATTGGATTTCCATCATCATGTTTCGAAATTATAAAAATATCATTTACTTATGAAATTTGTGCTCTCCTTGTTCACTTGGAATTGATCTCATTATCAAATATATATTTTTATTATTAATGGTTATATTTTGTTGTGTATAAAGTCAAGTATAGCTATAAGTTTTATATTTGTAAAGATTATTAGTTGTTTTAAAAAAATGTCTAAGCTTTAACTTTTGATTATTTGTATTAATTTTTAAATTTAGTTGGGAACATTTTTAAATAATTTGTAAAGTCATGAAGAATAAAAAAATATTAACAACACACCATAGAGATTAAGGATTTACAAACGTCAAACCTCTCTTAGCCAATAGCCTCTTATATATGTTCCTCCATAGTCATTTTATCCTAAAGCCTGTTCTTGTCTGGAAAGTGGCTAGGCACCTTGCTATGGAAATTACTTAGCAAATTTAAATAATGTTTGGGTTTGGAGGAAAAGTGAATAGATTGTAGGTTGCAAATCTATAGTGGCAAAAAATGAGAATTGTTTCACATGTTACTGACTAAGTTGCAACATGTTGCTATCCACATTGCAAGTTGCAACTTACATGTTGATTACCATGTTTCACAATATGTTATGGCTTCTTTTTAATGCATTCAAAATACGTCATGAATAATGTTTATTGTGATAGTTTTTGACATTGGGAAGCCATGAAACCTAAACTATAATGCAAACATGTGACAACTAATATGTGTTATCATGCTAGTTAGTTAATGAAATGCATTCCTCTATTTTTTTCAAGCCATTGCCACTCACAATAATTTTAACATTAATGTGTTATTTGTTTTCATGATGAGGGAGATACTACTTTTGATTGGGTTCAATAGCCTCTTTGCATCTATTTTCCTCTAACGAGCCTTCAACAAACAATAGTAGTTTTATATTCCAAAATAAATGGAGTTTCATACAAAAAGCGAGAGTGTTTCAATCAAGTGCTTCTTTTTTATAAAGATGAATTTTAAGAATTGATGATGTTTCATAAAAATATTAATGAAATCTTTTAAAAGCATAAATGCTTCTCTTATCTGAAATCGCTTTGTAAAGGCTATTTTAAGATATCATTGTATCTATGGTTATATATATCAAATATATATTAATATTATAATATAGAGTCTAATATCTAAACTTTTATTTTATTTTATAAAATAGTAATTATTATAAAAAATAAATTATAAATGGATATATTATAAAAATAATTTATAAACAATTTTATTAAAAGTAAGAACATTCATTTTTATAAAGATGAAGAAAAACCATTGTTACTTTCATATGTTGAAAAACACATCTAAAATAGGAGTCTACTATTTATTAATAATCAATTTCACTTGTTAAATATTTAATTTATGAAAATGCAATGCTATTTTTTGTCTCAATAATTTGTGGAGGTGCAAGCTTAAATGTAAATGTTTTTCTCCTTCAAAAATTGGATCAATAATAATTTCTTAATAGTTGCTTTAATCTCTCTACTTATTTCTTATATTGGGAAAAAATAGATAGCGTTTTAGGGAGCCTAAAAAATCTCAAAGTAGGTGATGTCTAAGTTACTTTCATCTTACACCTCTCTAGTAGGGTCCTATGTCATTTCAATGGATTTTCCCTATATTTCTAGTGTCCTTATGCAAAAGTCTATTTTCTTTGCTAATAGCTTCTTTGTATTTTATCGTATAACAACATTTATTAGCAAAGTCGAGGACATTGCCACCTTGTGGCTCTTGTTCCTTATTGTAATTTTAATACATAAAACATGTGTAATGGATTGTAATTGTATAAGTTGACTGGATTAACAATTAAGTATATTTTTTTTTTGAAATTACAAAAATTAATTAAAAATAAAATCAAAATATAATGTTATAAATTAATAATAAGCACTATTTTTAAAGAATACATATATTAAGACTTTTTTTAAGGTCACTAGTAGCACTCCATTTCTTAAGATAATGAGGTACTCCTGTATATAGGAATTGGAGCATGAAATACATATTGGCATGGGTTGATAACCTGCAAACTAAAACCTAATCACCGCTTAACCAAAATTTATGGTTTCGATGTCCATTAAACCAGACCAATTTTCGCTCAGAAATGTTTTTTCTGTAGGTTATGTTCCAAATGCTACAAAATAATAGTGCAAATTATTAATTCAAACCCATCTATCCACCCCTAAAACGTTATTAGAGACACAGAGAGAACAAATTATTTAAATTTGCCATAGATTTACCCAAGGTATCCAAATCCATCCATTTCTATGTTCGATGTGTAAAATGTTGAAACCCATTAATCTCTAAGCAGAATTTACTTAATAAATATTGAGAAAGTTCAAAACCAAAATTCCAAATTCATTTAAATTTAATTTCAACATTTATTTTGTCACTAGCTTAGATTAGAATTGGTGGACCTATATTTATTCTCATGTTTCTCAAACATAGAACATGTTAGTTATTCATAAGTTTTAATTATTAAATATTAATAGTGCATGCATATCCATTGATCTCTAGCTTAGATTAGAATTGTATGTATATTTATTTTCATGTTTGTAAAAAACATACAACATGTTAGTTATTCATCAATTTTAATTATTACATACTATAGGTAAAACTTAACAAAGTGTAACAAAACCTAGAAAAGTCAAGCTATCAATAAAACCCTGAGTGCAAATTATAGAGGGAAGATAAGAACAACTCTCATACACACAAAGCATTATATCTTAGGATAGAAATCGAGTTAATGGATTAACTCAACAGTTGGCATTTTATTCGGCACTCATAACAAACCCTTAGTAGCCCACACCACGAAGAAATAAGCATTTAAGGACAACTTAAATGTTGTATAAATGGTATTGAAAAGTGTTGAAGGTGGGTATTGATTGAACTCCTCTAGGGCCAGTAGTAAAAGAAAGAAGGGCTTCACAGTCAGTGCTTACCTATGATATCTCTTACGATCCTGTCATGTTTATTTCTCTTACATGCTCTCAATGCTTTAAATTAAGATCTTAACCAATGAAAATACTATACATTTGTGCTCCAACTACTTTTCATTTTGTTTCCACCAATTCGGAGCTATGAAACATTATGAAGTAACTGTATAAACAATTTATCAGTTTTAATTATTAAATACTAACAGTGTATCAATATCCATTAGCCTCTATGTTTCTGCAGCATATTATTTTTCATGTGAATTATATGAAGTTTTGAGAAACAATGGAAAAATCATGATGGATATTTATTCATAAATGAAAAGCATGGAGAGGAGAATGAAAAATAGTCTTGGTATAAAGATGAAATGATCCGTTAAAAATCCTCACACCTAAAAAAATAAATTGTTAGTGTTAACTTACAAGAGCATGGGGCACATTGTCACCACCTAACTCTTAATTAATATAGAGTTATATAATGTTTACAATTTTTAATAAATTAATATAGTTTTATATAATTTTAGAGTATAAATTTGGAAGAAAGATTAATCTAATTTTAAAAAATAAATATATAATAAAATTTTATATCTAAAGAATTTAATTTCTTTTAATATTGATAAATATAATATTTAGATGGTTTTATAATGATGATGATGATGATGATGATGATGATGGTCAACGTCCCCTGAGACCAAACTTTGGTCTATCGGACCTAAAGAAGAGAATTAATTAGTTTGCTTTAAAGTTATATTTCTATGCTCAAAGAGCTTGGAAAGAAGCGTCCCGGGCTTACTATAATTTTGACAGGCTAAAAGGCTAGGAATGTCGGTATTGCAACAAAGATTATGAAACTGGGATTTAATGTGGGTGTACGCAGGGCACTCTAAGAGGAAGTGATTTTCATCTTCAATGTTCTTACTCTCACAAAGGTGGCAGATCCTTTCTACCCATGGTGTTTTAGGGACTGTCCAACGACCAGTTTCACTATGGAGCTCATGTGAGTTCATTCTTATCTTAGCTATGTTAATTTTTTTCTTAGTACTGATTAAAACATAGAGATACTTTTGATCTTCTAGAGTAGGGTTGATGACCTCCTTATAATATCTTAATTTTCTTTTATCCTCTAAATCTTTCTCACACCACAATTTTTCTTTAAACTTAGAAGAAATAATATTTTTAATGTTATTAATATTTTGCAAAGCAACATTTTCATCGATCTCCCAGTGATTTAACCAAGACCTGGTATCTTTATACCACCCACGCTTGAGCCTTAAGTGGTTTTGGCTAGAGTTTAAAGCTAGCTTAGGGAGTCTATGGTCTCCCATGTTATTGATTTTGTTCTTGTATAACAGGAGTCTCGTCATAGCTAGGCTCTTGATGGGGGAAAGACCCACTTCTATAAGGAGAATAGGATAGGGTGTATTGTTTTTTATTTTGAGGTTATACTATTATAAAACGCTTCTGGATTTGCTCGATCTTTCTCCAGGATTCTCTAGAGATGCTGCAACCCCAAACCTCACACCCATACAAGATAACAGGAGTGACTAGAGTTTCAAAAAAGAGCTTCTTTTTATCCCACATCATGAGGTTTGCAGCTTTACAGTTATTTTCAAGACCAAAGTAAGCTTTCCACCCTCCGTTAATCCTTTTCTTAATGCTATAGTTCCAGTTGAGCTTGTGATGAATATCAATTCCCAGGTACTTGTAAGAAGACACTTCCTCCAAGTTGTTATTGTCATACATAAAATTAGCGTATGTATCATTCTTGGATTTGATAATCATAGCTTTTGTTTTGTCAGTGTTAACAATCATACCCATGTTAGAGTAGAAATATTTGAGGAGTCAAAGCTTCTTATTAAGATCAGAAGAACACCTTGCCAAAAGGACAATATCATCAGCATAAAGAAGAAGGATGATGACTATTCCAACTAAGATCGTACCAGCACAACCTGCTTCTTCTAAACAACCCTCTAACTTATCAATGTAAATGCCAAAAAGCGTAGGGGAGAGGGGGAAACCTTGCTTAACTCCGATATTACACTTAATATCTTTCGACCACCCCTCATTGCTTTTAAACTTGGCAATTACATTCTCGTAGAGCCTTATCGCAGCAGCTCTCATCTTGAAAGGAACCTTAAGCTCTTCTAACCTATTCCAAAGGTTATTTCTAGGTACTGTATCGAAAGCCTTTCTAAAGTCCACAAAGCAACACAAGAGATTGGATTTATCATTGCGTCACTCCTCCATAATGATCCTAAGCGTAATAAGGTGGTCCGTTGTTGAGTGATGCCTTCTAAAAACCACTTGGCCTTTAGCCCGCTTACCTTCACTTTCAAGCCAAATGCTGATTTTCTTTTCCAAAATAATACCATATAACTTGGCTAAGAGGGGGCTTATCATAATAGTTCTATAATTTGAGGGGTTATTTGTATCCCCACTTTTAAAAATAGGGATAATGAGGCTCTGAGTCCAAGGTTTAGGGAACCCTTGCTTGACTGCTTGATTAAAAAGCTTGTGGATGTGAGGGATGAGGACAGGACCTCCAATTTTTAAGATTTCTACCTGGTAACCTTCAATGTCCTTAGATTTTCCATTAGCTAGACGCTTAACCCCAAAATCTATGTCTTTTAAAGAGAAAACTTCTTCCATTGTGAGGAGGGTTTCAAAGTTGTCTATGACATTCGGGGAGTCATAAAGCTTTTTAAGATAGGAATTCCAGTCATGCAGAGAAATTTTATTATTATCTTTAGTTTTTCTAGTTAGAATCTGCCTCCAGAATTTCTTAGGGGCCGTCTTAGAGAGGTGTAAGAGATTGTCTTGCCTTTTGTGAATATACTGCCTTTTTTTCTTTTTAGTAAGGGCTTTGTAATTTTTTATCTTGTTAATTTTAAGAGATTCATCAAGAGCTTCCTTAATCTCTCTCCTCGCATTTTTACAATCAGTATCATACCAAGGGTTGGCTTTTCTATTCCTTTTATTACTCGAAACTTCAATTGAGAACTTGTTAATGGAAGAAGAGAGGGTTGTAGTAAAATTATAATATAGGTCTTCAATGTTGTCTGTACTTGATAAAGGAAGCAAATTAATTTTTAACTCATTTATAAAAAGATATTTTTAATTCCTATCAAAGATCAAGTTCTTTTGGTTATAAGGATTATCCTCTATGGGATCTCTATGAATGGCATAGTTGAGAGTTACCATTAAAGGTTTATGATCTGAATCAGGTTCATGGTCGTTTAGAATGCCCAAATGTATTATATCGTTGTATAAATAAATATCAGAAATAACATAATCTACTATGCTGCTACCAAGCCCATGGATACAGGTCATCTAGCTAGAGCTAGGCCACTGCGCTAGACCGTTGCAAATTATGAGATCTTGAGAACTACAGAGCTTGATTAACTTAGACCCAAACAAATTATCCCCTAAATCTACAGAGCTTCTCTTGTACCTGCTAGCTAAAGTAAGGCCTTCATCTAACCAGAGAGGATTAGGGTTGGAATAATTGCTTAGGAGAATAGCTTGGTTGTTAGAAGTTCTAGCATTAAAATCGCCCATTAAAAGGATATTACCTTCATTCCTGAGGCTAGAAATATCATTCTCTAGTCCATTGTAAGGACAATTTTTATCCAAATTGTTCTTCTTATAGAAGTTAGAATTAATAGGGGCAAAATAGCATATAGCTATGTAGGTTTTTCTATTGTTAATGTCAGTGATTTCTATCCACATATACTGGTTGTAAGGGTCTTTTTTTATAAAGCCTAGCATGGGGGGAGATGTTCTTCTTAATGTAACATGCTATACCCCCAATGCCTCTGCAAGAGGATCGCTTGTTCCAGATTGACCAAAGCACAAATCCATCAATGTTAGGGACCCTAGATTCTTCGTGCTCCCAAGTTTCAACTAACAAAATAATATCAACTTCATTAGAGATCCAACTTAGCTTGGGGCCTTTGTTCCATGGAAAGCCCCAACAGTTCCAAGAAAGAATCTGGAGCATGTTGAATTGCTATTTATTACTATCTTTTCAGTTTCTATCTCGAATAACAACTTTCCTATTTCTGATTATTGCCCATTTTCCTTCCTTCCTAGCTTCTTTTACCTTTTGAACCTCCTTTCTTAATTCTGCTTGATCTTCTAGAATGAGATCTTCATTTATGAATATTCCAGTTCCTTTTAGACTTGAGGTTTTACTAAGTATGTTATGTTTATGGTCAGTAGAGCTTACCTTTACCCAGATTAACCTTCATTTATTCTCAGTTAATTTCCCCAACCTTGTCGCTTCTATGAGACATGGTGTTTCAATTTGTAATCTATTGTGTAATTCTGTCTGGGCTATGGCTAAAGTATCCTCGTCCTCCTCCTCTTTCAAGCCAAAAATTATAAGGTTCAAGGCCCTTTTGTTACGCTCATGGTCTAATTCTATCATTTTTTTCATTTCCTCTTTAATGGGTTTGATATTTAATTTATCTGCCACATTATTTAGGGTGAGGTTGTTATTAACTTTTGCTTCTAGCTCCTTAATCATGTCCTTCATTTTAAGACTTTCTAAAGTGTCGACGTCTCCTTGTTGGGATATTTGGTTTGTATATTGGATCTGGTTTTCTATAGCATGTAATCTAACCTCAAGTGTCTCCATTTTATTCTCCAGTATTGTTATTTTATTTTTTATTTGTTTTTGAATCTTGTTTTCAACAGATGTAAATTTATTTTCCAGCATGCCTTCTAATTCTATTTGTAGCCTAATTTCTCTTTCTTCTCTATGTTTCTCTAAAGACTCATAAATAATATAATGTTAATTATAACATTATTTATTAATATAAATCAAAACATGAATGCATTGTAAATATTATTATTCTCTATTATATTAACAACATGATATGAAACTTTATAATTTTAATTATATTAAAAATAAATATCATTATAATTTTCATATCTTAAACTATATTATTTATACTAATTATTATATTAACTTTTTATGTAAATTTTGTTATTCATGTTTATTATGTTAATTTTTTTAATGTAAACATGTAATCACATGTAATCACATGTTTATATTATTTTTCATTAAAAAAAAACTTTATTTTAATTATATTTTTCAAATTTGCATATTTAATGATCTTTATTTAAATTAACTTTATAATATAAATTACTTTTAATAACACATCTTTATAATGGATAGGTTTAACTACGCTATTTTATAATTTTAGAAAGATAATGCTTTGGTCAAATAAGAGTTGTCCAAAACGTCTAGCAATTATAATTTTAGAAAGATAATTTTAGAAAGATAATGCTTTGGTCCAATAAGAGTTGTCCAAAACATCTAGCAATTATGGTAATATTCTTGTTTGATAATATTAGTTTTTAATAGTTAATTCTCTTGCAATAGTAGGTGTCACATGGTGCATTTTGTTTAAATTTTATTTATATTTATATTTAAGTCCATAGAGGTATATATCTTAGAATTTTGGGGTGAAATACCATCTATGTTTTTCCATCTACGGACGAGAATGAGACAAGTGTACTGTCTAGATTGATTCTATGGGCCTCATCCAAAATTAATAATTAATAATTTCAAAAAAAATAAAAAATAACTTAATTAACATGTAGTTACGAGCTTAACTCCATCGATTATTAGATACAAAGTTATTGGCTTAACTCTAATGATTCTATAACTATTATCTTAACTTCAACTCTAATCACAATTATATTACATAACTATTGGCTTAGCTATTAGATACAACTATTAGCTTAACTCCAATGATTCTACAATTATCAGCTTAACTTTAACTCTAATTGCTTAATGCTTACTAGAAGTGCATTTGTAATCTAGGAGTCTAGCTAATGTGCAATTGTGTGTAACAGTGGAACTTGTAATAAAATATTTAGAACTCCTAATAAAGTCCTCCAATCTCCTAATAAAGCCCTCCAAACTCCTAATAAACTCCCCCATCTGCTAGTTGGGCATGTAGCTAATAAACAATTTGCATGACATGTTTAGGTTTTCAATATAGATATTAATTAGGCTTTCGAGTATTTTTAAAGAAGGTTAAGAGACAAATTAATATTCAACCTTATAACTCACTCAAGCCTAATGAAATACTTAGAGTTGTGGTACAAAAGATGAACTAAAAATTGGTGTAATGTAGAGCATGAGTTTTTCCACATAGAAGCAAAACGAAATAACTATTCCATCCATATGCCACCTTGGTCTCTATGTATTCTGATTCGATAAAGCCCAAAAATGTGATACATGTTGTTATAGGATTCAATTTTAAGATTCTCAGTGTGATGCATAGTGACCAGGATATTATGATGCATAGTGACCAGGATATTATGCTATATTAGAGTCCAGATTCCTCCATATGCAGCCTTAAAAAATCAAAGTGGTTTTCTTATGTAGCAATTTTTTTATCTTAGAATTATGCCATATGGAAAGTTCAGGTTTTCCTTATTATCTAAGCATTTGAATTAGTTTTTAACGATATGGTTCATCTTCATGTGTTTAAATTACTTTTTGAAATGTGGTTTATCAAGAATTGGACGAGACTCTAAGGACACTTTACATTTAGATTTTGCTCCACAAAATTGTAACAACATTTACATCCCACAACAAACTTGAATAATTTTCAAATTCCAAGTGGAAAAAATTGTTATTTGCTCCTCATGGTTTCCAAGTCGTAGATGTGATTTCTCTCTCTAATATATGAAGAGCTAGGAAAATTTGTTAAGTGATTGATGGTTGGAATGAGCATGGTTTGGAGGTTGCGTTAAGTAAGAAGACCAAAGGTTTTCATGTATGTATCTGTTTCTTAATTTATTGAACAACAACAATCTCTCATCCAAATGTTGTCATTAACAAAACTATATAAATTGATGGTTCAGTTATTAAGTGAAGACGTAATTGAAATGATTAAAAAATAAGTTCATGGGCAAGTTATTTCGATAATTTCATAAGTTAAAGCACGAAGAAGTTATTTAATTATTTTAATTATTGAAATGTAAATTCAATTAATAGTTGAAGATGAGTTATTTTAGTCATTTAATAATTTTCTTCCTTGAGAAATCAACACGGGAATCAAAGGAGGACTCTACTTTTTATTGAATTGAAATGGAGACATTGTAGAGCGTAGATGGCATCGTGATAAGCGGGGATGGAGACGAGTAAGTTGGATAATAAAACCGAAGTAAGTATTAAATAAATATTTTAAAATAACTGTTTGTATTCATAATTGGTGGTGATGAATATTGAAGGAATTGAACAGCCATCTATCTATACCCAAATTTATGGAAGTTGGGAAAGTTTTACTTTTAAATTTCAATGGCGGGCTGAAAGTTTTAAGTAAATATTGTACATTGTCAATGGTTTGATGCGACAGAAAAAATCTCATTTTAGAGAGCTATGACTCATCCGACTTCGACACTCTCTTTTGGAAAGAATATCAGTGTTGGCAAGTTAGAAGTAATATTGTACATTGGTTGCGGTTGAAAAAACTGACATAACCATTTAACAATTGAAAAATGAGCATGTTCTCAATAGTAGTTTCAGTTTTTCTTAAAGAAAATTAGCAAACTTTGTAAATTTACGTGTATAACTGTTCTGAAAAAACAGAAAAGAATGAAACAAGTTGCCTCCTTTTTCTTAGTTTTCATATATAGAGAGGAGAGAGTTTCATATTGTGGTTACGAAAAGATATATACATTTGGCAAAGTGTTTCATATTTTTGTTTAAGAAAGATAAATTGTGTTATTACATTCAAAAAGGCTTTTTAGCTTTTTATAAATCCAAAAATCCAAAAATAATGTTCTAGATTATCAAATTGACTATTATACTTCTTTTAATTCAAATATTAAAATTTTATTAACATTATCATGATTCACATATTCAAATTGTGTATTATATTTCTTTCAATTCAAAAATTAATTTTTTATTAACATTATCATGTTGAAGTACACTAATCATGTTTTATGTAAAGGTAAATTTATAATTTTTATAATTATTTAAAAATTATAACTTTTAATTTTGTAATTATTGTACTAATTAATTTTTATATTAATATAAATTCATGTTTCAAAAAAATGTAAATTCATTTATCTGAAATTTTATAATTATATATATATATATATATATATATTAAAATAATATTAAATTTTGATTTGAAAAAAAAAACTTTAAATAAATAAGAAATTAACATGAATCTATATTAATATAAAATATTATTTGTTTTGAAACAACTTTATTCAATCACTTTTAATTTTTTATTAATATAAAGTTAATTTTAAATATATAAATAATAATTAATATAAATAATTAAACTAATTAGATTGATTCTATGGGTATCGTCCAAAATTCAAAATTAGCAATTTCAAAAAAATAAAAAATATAGTAGTTAACATTTGATTTGTGATAGTTGAAAAAAATAAACTTCAACTTCAATTATTAGATTATTAGATGCAACTATTCTATTATTAGATACAACTATGAGCTTAACTTGATTGATGAATCATGATATAACTATTAGCTTAACTTAAGTCCAATCAAGACTTTTGTGTTTAGTGCAATTACTCATATTAATTTTTAAATTAACTATTAAATACCACTATTAGTTTAACTTCAACTCTAATCATTGTTATATTGGTACAACCTCCTCATGGTATTACCGCCACATGTGCTAGGTTTCAAATGCTCACCAACATGTGCAGGTTTTTGTTTTGGTGTAACTACAAACCTTACATGGGATAACTATTAAATAATTATTAAATTAAATATAGATGAATGTGATAATTAAAACGCTCTAATAAAAAACTATTACATAAACTTGTATTTGTAATCCAATGACTTCATCTCTTAGCCTAAGAAGTAGACCTTCATTGTAATGAAACCATACACCCTCCAATAAACTTTCCAAACATCATGAGAACAATCACTTAGGTGTTGTGCTCCGAGGGTGATAGACTCATTGCAATAGGTGTTGTGCTCGGAGGGTGATAGATTAGAATATCAATGTGTAATTCAATAGAAATAAAAATATTATTAATGTGTCAAATATAGTCCTGTGAAAGTATTCCAAACATATTAATTTTATTAACATGGTTGTTACTAGTATTTATGGTTATGATAGTTTCTTGTTGCATAGAAATGATGTGTACATCTGAGTGCATGGTTTCCTTGCTGAAATAAAAATCAGTGTAACTATGAATATTTTTACTGTTAGCATCTTTGTAGTTTCGTTGTGGTGCAAGTGATAAACAAATTATTTAGATTATTTTTTTTCATATCATCTATTGAACTTTTCACACTTATACTGAATTATATGTTCAGTTCACAAGCCTGGTTTTTTTTCTCATTTCATCAATTGAGTTTTTTCACGCTGGAATTAAATGTTTGCATAACAAGCCTGGTTAGTGTATTGTCCACCAGCAACCCGCTCCATCCAACCCAGCCTTCCATTGTTTAATGGTCTAGTAGATCCTTTAGATGCAAACAATATTGCATTAAACAAACGAGCTTTTGTTATAGGTAAAATATGTCTGTACATTATGGTTATTTTCAAATCAGTCTCTCGGCTCAAGCAAGCAACAATTGTTGTAATAAATGTATTGAGGATTCAATGCACATTCGGCTGGAGTAACAGTAAACAAACCAGCTTTTGTTTTTAGGTGAAATATGTCAACATTATGATTATTTTCAAATCAATCTCTTGGCTCAAGCAAGTAACAATTGTTGTAATAAATGTATTAAGGATTCAATGCACATTCGGCTAGAGTCACAGAAAACAAACCAGCTTTTGTTTTTAGGTCAAATATGTCCATTGTCTACATTATAATTATTTTCAAATCAATGTCTTGGCTCATGCAAGTAACAATTGTTGTAATAAATGTATCAAGGATTCAATGCACATTCGGCTGGAGTAACAGAAACCCTACCGGATTTGTCGTGACAATAGTCGTAAGTCATGTGCTTTTTGCGTACCCAATGAAGCCTAGCCAGTTCATATCGATTTAGGCTCTGAAATTCAGACTGTTCCCACCAATTATTGACACAGGGCTGAGATGAATCAGATGACACGGTGCATGCATCGACTTCAAAGTTTTCGTAAGAGGCAACAAACGGAGCTTTACTCCAATCTATTTTAACCTTTCCTCCGTCGGTAGCCCAATCATCTCCGTTCCAAAGGGTTGATATTATCCTCATGGGTCTACTATTCGGATATGGGACACCCGCAGCTTTTTCGTTGTTCTTGAACACCCTGATGGGGATAGAATCTACCCAAAATCTGCTCACAGAAAAGAAAAACATAAATATTAACGGGCAGCAATGGAAAATAACCTAACTAAAAACTAAAAATAAATTTGAATTATACATTCTTTGTTCTTTAAATGGAAGAAGCTGCACATACACGATTTGTTTGTGGTTCCAAAGAATTGAATAATTATGGAATCCAGCCGTGGGATCAAACCACAGACGAATTCTTTGTTCTCTATTCCCAACTCCATTCGCAAAGACGTTGGTTTGTAGAGTGATGGGCTTTCCGGGCAGGTTTCCCAGAAATTCGTAGTCAAGTTCATCGTGGGAAGACCCTTCTGATGACATCTGAATGAAAAATAACAAAATTATTGTAGTGTATTATTGAATTTATGACGGGTAGGGTTGAAATATTGAAATTGAAATTATGTTCTGAGGAATTGGGTTTATTGTACCTGTATTGGTAAATGTTTTTAGGTTTATCAAGTTAATGTATAAAAGAAAATTAACGTGAGAAATTTGCACTTCAACATATTGGATTTCTTTATAGAGATAGGAAATCCAATTTTTATTTAACAAATTGGATTTCTGTGAATACTTAATACTTAATAGAGATTAAGGATCTCTCAACATTTTAATAGATTGAGTTTTAAGATAAATATATTAATATAGAGATCAATTAGATCAAGGTTTAAGTCATTCAATGATGAATTTTGAAATTAAAATTAAAAGAGATACTTACATAATATGAAGTGACTGTTTCTGCCGAATTTCCAGAAGATAAATATATTAATATTTAATAGATCAAGGTTTAAGATAAATATACGATCAATTAGATCAAGGTTTAAGTCAATCAATGATGAATTTTGAAATTAAAGTTAAAAGACATACTTACATAATATGAAGTGACTGTTCCTGCCGAATTTCCAGAGACCAGCTTAATTCTCATACTGAGGCTGCCGAATATGTATTCATTTTTGGACTGAAAACCAGAACCTGTTGAAACAACTAGATTTATAATCATCATTAAATACATTACTGAATCTTGGATGTCCGTAAAAGGAAAAATATTGTACCTGAGGCTTGATCCATAGTTAGCTGAGCTGTTTGGCCATTATTCAATATTCTAACGTTTCCCCATGAAATATTGAAATTGTCGTTGAAGCTGGAGGCTTTTACTGCTGGTAGAATCAGAATCAGAATCAGAATTACTGAACTTATATATAATAATTCCCGCTTGCATCTTCCAAATCCTGAAAGCCTTACACAGCTCTTCATTGCTAATGCTGGAATTCAAATGCTAGCTCATCAAAGTTGCTTCCTTTATCGAAGGAGAATACTGACATTCAATTTTTTACGGGAGTGAATTCCATGCCCATATATAAGTAGTCATGATATCATGACTACTCATTCAATCGATTGTATGATTATTCAAGAATGATACGTCAGATTCAACTAAGATTTGGTGATTGGGGTTAGGTATTACTGTTCCTGCGGTGGCTAAGATTAGGCAGGAAAAATCTTGACATGCCAACAACGAAGCATTAAAAACTTCAATATCAGAATCACCATAGCCAACTGTAACTTTCTTAAGAAATTGCAATAATCTGTCCAGAATGCTTCATAATTGGCTGAAAATTCATCGATTCCAACGACTCTCCTCTCGTCTGGTAAGGTGTCGAATGACTTTTAGAATCTTGATTAGGCGTGTTACCTTGCATTATGATAGTAGTGGCGTTCACACGTAAAGCACCATGGCTGAACTTCTCTTGAATGAATTTATAACAGGTTTTAAAGTATTAAAATATGATTAATCTCTTGAATTTAAGAAAACGTGGAAGCATTATTTCAATAATGCCACTGCAGCTACTTTTGATATCGGATGTGAGATGTAAATGGGATTGGATTGTCATTGAAGAGCCACTTCAAAAATTATAAAATATTCAAGGGCTGTCTCAATCGGCAGTTGTCAAGACGTAACTTGTGTTTATTGATTTCAGAGCATCTGTCTTATTTTTTCTCAAATGCGTGCGTGGACTGAAGTCTGAAACAGAGGCATTTTCTGAGAAGGAATAGCAATCTAGAGCTGGAAAGCATCCAATAACGTAGACATAGAGAGATAGGCTGATAAACGATGGTTATCCTCGTGTGACCGAGGCATTTACACAATTGCCATCACGACAGTAATGGAGGGTGGTGTTTGGTGTTGACTCCTCTTCTGCTATCGACCACTGGTTTATTTTTCTGAATATAGAAATAATCAACTCAAGCCGATGGAAGAATCCGATTACAATTCCGACGGAAAAAAGAGATTACAATTCTGGTTTTGATAGCGATAATGTTCTGTATTCCTTAACGACCACTAGGACTACGAACATTATCATTAATAAGATGGTTGTTGCCAGCCATAAGAATTCTGGTTTTGATAGCGATAATATTCTGTATTCCTTAATGACCACTAGGACTACGAACATTATCATTAATAAGATGGTTGTTGCCAGCCATTCTATCTTTTGACTGAAAGGTGACAATGGCAGGTCGTACAGGTATGGAATCTCTCTACTTCGATCGTCTCGCCTCTGATCCGTTTACTTTACATTTCGTTTGGGCATGTATCTTCTGGCTCAAAAAGGGGATGAGGGTGATCTTCCTGGTTCAAAAAGGGATCAGGGTAGAAGTTTGATGGTTGTCTTGAGAGAAACCAAACCTAGGTTTGATAGCATACCTTGGGTCTTTTACCACTCCTAAGGTAACTTTTATCAATCACTCTTTGGTTTTTTATATCTTTAGTGTTCCTACTGACCACATCATGTGTGCTTACATTGATAATCAATTCTCTATCATTTTTTTGTTTTTTATATCTTTTGTGTTTCCACTAACCACATCATTTGTGTTTATTTTCATTTTATATAGAAATCAAAATTTTTTAAGATGTAATTTTGTTTATTAATATAAAAAATTTAAATTTAAAAAACTGAGATTTAAATTTATAAATTTATTTTTTATATTTAGTAGATCTAAATTTAAGAAATAAAAACAAAATCTTAAGATATCAGTTTTTTTGAAATGAAATATAAATTAATAATGAAAAATTATTAGTAAACTAATTAAGTAATGATTTGGTTTTCATTTCTGTTGTAGGGAAAATTTAGCAGAGGTCATTAATCCTAACTTGGAAGATCATAAGTATCACTCACTGAGAAAATTAATATAGCCAAGCTTAGAAAGAACTCTCATGAACTCCATAGCTAAAACCTTTATAACCTCCTAACTTGCCAAAACTATACTGAGTTTGGAAAGCTTCTTAAAGGCAAGAACAAGATTTTAAAGTAAACCAAGTATTATTCTTCTTAACTTTCGATAGACCAAAGTTGGTCTTAGTAAACGTCAATCATCATCATACTTAAATAATAATTTAAGTAATAAAATATTACATAAATTACACAAAATAATTTAATTTACTTGAAAAGAATATATTTTCACACTAATTGTTTATAGTTTCTATTTCAATCTGCAAAACCAGATTTTACAAAGTGCAAAAGAGGATTTCCATAGAGTTAAATTAGATTTAAAAATGTAAAATTCAACTTAACAAACTAAAATTTGAAAATGGATAATCAAATTTCAAAATTATAAAAGAAAGACAATGTAATTTCAAAAGTAGAAAAAACACTCATTCCAAGTGGGTGTGTTTGTTGTTAATCTAAATAATTTCAAGTAACTTTGTAAAGATTTTGAATTAAAGTAGAAAGATGAAATGTAAAAAATCAAATTAGTTTTAAAATATGTATTTTTTATTTATAGATTTGTTTTATCACCATGTGATATTTAAGTTGTTTAATTCTAGTATGTTATTTGTCTTACAAAATATAATGTATATATTTTTATTAGTGTGTGTTAAGTATTCAAATGATGGAATTTCCTTAAAATTATTTAAGTAAGATAATGGATTGTTCTTATGCACAGCTATTTTTTTAAATATATATATCCTAAAAATAAGAAGAATATTAAAGGATTTGAGGGTCTTAACATGATCAAATAATTTTTGTTAGACAACTTGATGTTATTTTTTGTCACCCATAAAAGAAGTGATTTTTTAAAATGTATTTAGTTTGTGGCTATGACTATGTGGAGATTTGAGAGTCCAACCTTTCAAGGATGAAGAGAGCTCAAGAAGTGATTTTTTCCAATGATTGAATTAGAATTTCTCCCAACCCAAATTCAAATTTGAAATATCAAAAGTGTCAAGTGATTCTCATATTATGATCATGAAGAAGCTAAAAGATTTTTCCTTAAGAGTATGGAATGAGTCTCAAGCTTTGCAATTTTCATCCTTTGTTGAAGGTATCTCGACATGGTAGTGCTTCCTTTGAACATGAAAAGGGGTGCAAAAAAGAACCAAAGTGGCCATGCATATCCTCTCAATAGACAATCTTATGTATTAATTTTTCCCAGTATTAGTTTTTCCCAACATTTTACAAAATAAAATATGAAGTTCATATACATGAGATATTGAGAATTTTGTCCAATTTCCCAGAAAGGAAACCTTAAAAAAATAATTTGTCCTTATTTCCATTTTCTCCATTCCCTCACATTTTCCCTTTCATATTTTATCCTAAGTCACTTTCACACTTTCTTTACTTCTCCACTTCTTCTTGCATCCATCCTCATTCCCTATTATGGGATGTAGAACCCCTTGCCCCTTCCTTCCTCTTAATTCTAAGTCACCCACATGTGCAAGATCTCTGGCACTCCACTTCCTCTACATCCATTATGTCCTCGCAAAATGTAGAGTCCTTTCCTCTCCCACTCATATTCCCTTCCTTGACTCTCACATTCCCACTTCTCTGCATTTGTGTTCCCCCTTCCATTTTATCCTAATCCTCTTTCACCCCTCCCCTACTCTAACACATTTACCAATGTCTTAATGTAGGTTCTAACCAACCAAGATATGACACATGGCATCACATATAGCATCTATACACATGGTCATGAGTTGGACTTATGCTATCATGACACTTGGAAACTTCATATTCGATGGTGATGACTAAGTAGTGGCATGGAAACCAAAATTTGTGGAAAACGTAAGCTCCTTCCTTGCCTATTGTATTCCCTACTCCTCTACATCTATTTTCCCCTTCCATTTTATCCTAATTCTCTTTCACCCTTGCCCTCCCTTGGAATGCTTCCTAACGTCCCAATGTAGGTTCTAACTAACCAAACTATGATACATAGCAAATTACCTATGACATCGTGTCACAATGTAGGTCCTAACCAACCAAGCTATGATATATGGCATCACCTATGACATATTGTCCCAATGTAGGTCCTAAACAACCAGACTATGACACGCGGCATCACCTATGAAATCTAGACTATATCTGAAGTCTCTTTTATGATATATTGTCCCAATGTAGGTCCTAACCAACCAACATATGACACTTACCATTGTCTCAATGTAGGTCATAACCCATGATGTCTTGTCCCAATGTAGGTCCTGACCAACCAGGATATGACACATGGAATAACTTAGACACATGGCATATATGGTGACACTTGGAAAGATCAAAATGGTTGGTGATGACCAGGAAATGACATGGCAACCAAAATTTATGTCAAGGAACAACAACAAAGGGTTCGATGGCTTCATCCACTTCCACACACAAGTATTACAAGGAAGTATTTTTCTTTTTAAATGGTTATGAATTCCCCCCCACAATGCATATGGGATAAATAGGGTGGAATCATAATCAAGGTTTAAAATGCATGAGATTATGGATCAACATTTCCTAATCATCGACCTTACAAAGGCCATATCTTGAGTTACCGATATTAGAATTGAGCAAATGAGAGCTTTCTAGAAATATAAGAGGACAAAGAACAAATTATATGTTATTTTCAAAGCTAAACTATGTCATTTTTTCTCATACTAGTTGTTTGTGAGTGCTCTTTGTAAGCTTGGTATAGAACCTCAACTTCTCAAGGCCATACCTTGAGCTCTCGATATCAAAATTGAGGAAATGAAAGCTCATTAAAAATCCTAGAGGGTGAAGAATATCCTAACAATGTGTAATGTCCCAAATTTTGACCTAACACTTATGGGCATAATCCCCATTGCTTATGATGTTACTTTGATGTTTTATTTGGCCCATATTGGTCCTAAGACCCCACTACAAATGAACATGATGACTTGTTTGATATATTGGGCGTAACCCAATTGCATATGTTATATATATATGATTTCATGTATTGGGTGTGGACCCTGAAGCACATAATTGATGAGATGTTTTGTGTTGAGCGAGGAGCTATGGAGCACATGAGTATTTGATTTTTGTGTTGAGCAAGAAGCTCTGGAGCACATGAGTATTTTTGTTTGTGTTGAGCGAGAAGCTCTGGAGCACATGAGTATTTATATTTGTGTGAGCGAGAACCTATGGAACACATGAGTGATGAAACATTTATGTTGAGCATGAAGCTCTGAAGCACATGAAAAGATAAAAATTGGAAGTGTTGGGAATAATCCCTGGAGCCTTCCAAGTTGATGTTGAGGATAAGCTCTGGAACATCGGATCCTTGGCCATTGTATCCCTAGGTGTATCCTACAAATACATCCTAGCATTAGTGTTGAGCGAGGAGCTCTGGAATTGCACTAAGTTTGTAACTCGTTTTTAGCATTGAGTATGGGCTCTAGATAAGTTCTTGGAGTTACTGGAAAATTAATATGTTGAGTGAAAATGACTATGATAAAACATTGATCTCATCTTACTTATTTTTAAGTGATTAAATAAATTTTTGAATTTATGTATCTCATCAAAGTACTAAAGAACTATCATGTTATACGAGGGAATCTAACATGCAAGGAGGTTTAGAGTTGCCTAACCTAGTTGACCTAACCCCTACCTGAACGACTTATTAAAGAAAAGTGTCATATGATTAGGGACCATGTTATATGATAACTAAAGTTAAAATGTTAAAAAATGGTATATATATATATATATATATACATGATATGTATAAAAGAGTAAGCATAATAATAATACTAGGAACTATAAGTAATAAAGAAAGGATCCACCTATTATTATTACTAATAATAATTAAATATTAAAATACCTACTAGAGTCAAAGTAGGAACTAGTCAAATCTTCCTAAGTTAAATATTAAAATTACCTAAATTAAATAAAAAGGGTTATATCAAGAAATCAAATGATTCTTGATTTAACTACCCCTTTTCTTGAAAAGTTTGTCTATAACAAGGATAATTTCAAGGGCCAATTTTAGCCTAGTGGGCTATTTTTCCATGTTTTTCTCTCAAAAAAGATTCGCCATTTTGCATTTTTTGAAGCCCTATTTTGCCCATTTTTGATGGGGTAGAATTTTTTCACCCTAAAAATTGCCAAATTATTATATAAACGATATAAAATCCTTGGAAATTAAAATACTTTTAAATAAGTATGGTTCCTTAAAATCATCCATGGTCTATAAAAACCCAAGCCAAAAAGAGGCTTGGGAATCTATCTATCTTTTGATTATTCTAGAATTATGCCTGATTACCTTCAAGAGAGTTCTTGGAGAACATTTTTCCTAAGAGGTAAAAGGAAACTGATACAGAACCTCATATCCGAGATAGGGAAGCCTTACCTTAGGAGCTCTAAGTTACTTACATGTTGGAACCATCTCGGGGGGATCCGGATTGAAACCAGGAACAATTCTAGGTCATGGTTGGGTGGAATGTGGTAGTTCTCAAGTTATTTGGTTATATGAACAGAGGTCAAATATGTCTATGAACTTGTTAATGCTGGGTATTTGAGTATGCACGATTTTCAACCATTAAAATAGATTTAACTTGCAGGTATGAGGTTCTTGACTTTTCCCTTGAAATCTACACAGGTTTTATTATTAAATGAGATTAAATTCTGAATGGATAATTTGTATATGTCTATTATAGCTAGATTATTTCCTGCATTACTTCTTTCTTCACTTACAGGTTAAATTCATTATTCCATAAAAGATGTATTTATTTAAATAGAGGTTAGGTTATTTTATCTACTCAAACATGATATTCTAGTTAGGAAAATATATCTGATTCATATTTATAATGATAGGCTATCACCTTTAGTTTTATCTGTAGGAGGGTTTGGTTTATGTTTTGTCTGCATTTTATTTTATCAATTACAGGTTGATTTCAGTGTTCTCTGATAGAGGTATTTGTTTGAACAGAGTCCATAGTTTTAAGTAAGTTAGATTTCATGTTTATTATTTCAAGTTCAAAACATAAAAATAATATCAGAGATTTTGTACCTAAACCTTATTAACCCTAACTGATAAAAATTATAAACCAAATAACTATTTAAAAACTAACTTTATATCTTTTCTCTGCTAGAAGATTTCATATTTCCAGAAGGCTTGTATTAATTATAACTATCAAAACTATTACCTAAAGCCTTAGAATAAATTCTATGCATAAATTTGTAACTTAAATATCATTGTTGATACTTTGAATAAAATAACGAAAAACAAGATAAACAGAGTTAAACATTAAACACATTATCTACTATCAAAATAAGAATCAACCTTAAACCTAATACAAAATCGTTATTTAATATCGTATGTATCCATTTAAAGGTTTCAAGATCGAATTGTGTCGGCCCTTCTTCCAAACAAAATCCACACATACACATTTAAATCACAAACCCATGCATCCCAGGATCAAATCATGTGGGTGAATGTCTTAAAAACAGAGGTTATACCAAACCACGACAGGCATCGAATCCTGTAGGATTCGATTTGAAATTTAAACAACGTTGTAAGTTTAACAATTTTCCACATAAACCAAAAGTAATCTACATAAACGAAACTAATACATACATTGAAACTTTTACACAGGCTACGCATTTTATACATAAGGGTTGAAATCCTAGCTATCAAGCTTGAACCCAAAACTCAGTATTAACCATAATCAAAACCATTACTCTGTCGACACTCCACATAACTTAAACAACATGTATACGCAACATTTCATTTTCCAAGTTCACGGCCAAGAGGCAAGAACCCCATTAAAATAATCCAAGTAAAAACTCTAGTTCCTACGCTATCATAGCCATGTCATTTACATTTTCACCACAGTAAGTTAAGCTTACGGCCATCTAGATGCTAAATCCCAGGCAAGAAAATAAACATCATAAATCACCATTAATAACATTTTCCAGTAAGTAAATACACAGTCATGAACCAACATAGGTTCCATTGCAAGCAATGGCACTAAAGTAAGTTAAACTATTCAATTAAAACCAATACGCAGAACCTCCATTAACATATACCAAAACCAATATTTAAATTATAGACATCAAAAATGCATATGGCCATAGCCATGCCAAGCTATCGAAAGTATCAATGTTAAGCCCCAGCTGCTAATACATACAAGTGAACCTTCTACCATTTACAAGTAAAAATGTACACACACATGTAATGAAATAAACACAATATCGAAATGGCTGAAACACAGAGTCTCCCTCTTTTAAATATCAAAAACCTCCCCAAACTAAAATGTGGGTGGGTGAAAACTCGAAGTTGGGTAACACTTTCGTGAGAATTGGCTGCCCAACCAACATAGAGAGAGTTATTCAGCCGAATATTTATAGTTTTTCGGCCGAATAACTAATCATTTATTCGACCGAATAAACTTTGACGACAACCATTTAATTTGACGGAATAAATTGCTGACCAGTAATTTTTATCGGCAATTCAATAATTATTCGGCCGAATAATTTTTTACCATATAAGGTCAACTGCGGGCTCATTTTCGTTGTTTCGCCTGCAATGATTTGTCGTTGTCCCACCACCCGTCTTGCCACCTATCTCATCCTTATCCACGTCACCTAGCCATCTGACATGTGCATCCGCCATCCTGTCTCCCCTTATTGTGGAGGTTTGTTTGGTGTGGAGGGCGTGGAGGTCTGTTCGTCGTGGAGGTCTGTTCGTTGAGGTGTACGTGGTCTTCTCGTGGTGTTGTGTTGTTGTGCTTCTTCTTGGATGTGAGGTAAGCCTTCGAACTTAACTTTTATATTACTATTATTAAGTGCTTGTTTAAACTGTTATGTGCTTGTTTCATATCATGTTAGTAAGGACATAATTGCAATGGTTATAAGGACAGAGTTGAACAGCTCTGCCCATTTGGACAGAGTTCAACAGCTCTGCCAATTTGGACAATTTTACTTATTTTAAATGATTTTAATTAAACAAAATTTAATATAAAACTTGAAATCTGTTAAATTTTTTTCTGTTTCTATTTTTTTTTTATTAGCTTATTCTTATTTAGCTATGTACAAATGGACAGAGCTGATCTGCTCTGTTCATTTGGACAGAGTTGATGGGCTCTATCCTTATGGATAGAGTTGATCAACTCTGTCCATATGGACAGAGCTGATCAAGTCCCTATGTAAACAATTTATATGACAGTTGAAAACAATTTAAATGATAGTTGAACAGCTTTGTCCATTTTTACAAAGTTGAACAGCTCTGTTCATTTGGACAGCTCTACTTATTTTAAATGTTTTTAATTAAACAAAATGCAATATAAAACTTTAAATCTGTTAATGTTTTTTTCGTTTCTATATTTTTTAATTAGCTTACTCTTATTCCCAATGTACATGAAATTATATAGGATATTTAGATAGCTCTGTTTAAAAAAAAGTCCATAACTTTTTAATTAGCTTATTTTTATTTTCTATTTACATGAAAGTTTATAGAATATTTAGAGAACTCATCCAAAAAAATCCATGGTTATGTAGGCTTAAATAACTCCACCAGTATGTAGCATCTCTAAATGATATTTAAGACATTTAAGACTGTACAGGTTGCAGCTCTATCCAATTGGACAGATCTGATCAGCGCTATACAAATAGATAGAGTTGATTTGCTCTGTCCATTTGGACAGAGTTGATGAGCTCTGTCCATATGGACAGAGTTGAACAGCTCCGTCCAAATGGACAGAGCTGAACAACTCTGTCCAAATGGACAGAGCTGATCAAGTCCCTAAGTAAACAATTTATTTATGTATGTTTTTTCATTGGTAGGGGACAAGATTTCAAAACCTTTTCATTTTACTTTCCTGAGTTACAACTTCAGCTGTAGTGTAATAACTATATAGTTTTTTTTCTTAACCTCTACTATTTGCTTTAGTCCATACAACTACTAGCTGAAGTATAAGTCCCACGGCACTTTATGAGTATCTTAGTCCATGATGCATTGCATTAAGTAACATTTCCATTTCATGCTCTCAAACATAGAGAGAAAAGGTTAGATACATAAAGGCAAGTTTAAAGAAATAATTGTTTTATCTTCTTATGGGGATGGAGACCAAAACAACCAAAAGTGTAACGTAAAATGATAGGGATAGGCTGGACTAATGGGGGGAATCCATAGGTGTATGTGGTCAGTCCCTAGACGCTCGCCTTAGTCCAAGTTGAAATCTTTATGTCCTTGCCATTTGATGTGATAAATCCATGAAATCACAACAACTGATTGATAGCAGTTAGTTGATTCATTGCCCTTACTTTTCATTGCTTTATACAACTAGAGGCACTAGGATATATAATTCATTGTAAACACTCCATATTCTAGAAGAAGGGAAGTGGAAGTATTTAAAGATGAGAAACAAAGAGAAGGCAAGGAATAATCTAGAAATACTTTCTCCCTATGAGATTCTGGGATGAGCTAGTTGATTCACCTACGATTTAAGTTCAGTTGAAGAAATAGAAGCTCTATCTATATTTAATAGTGATGCACTCACTAACAAGTCTATAATGACTAGGTAGCTAGTAGCCAGCAGTAGTGTCTATCTGTAGAGTAGCTAAGTACTTGCACTTGCCTTAGACTATATTTTATACTTAGCAAAACATAGTTCACACACATGTAGTTAAAGGACTATTAGATAATATTAGTGATATCTAGGTCCTTACTGAAATATTAGTTTTTATAGTTGCTAGGTCTTTGAAGTTGATTAATTAACATGTAGAAGGTTAGGCCCTTAGTGATTGAGGCATTATGGCTCTCAAATTTCAGGCCTGACACACTATCTCCTTGCATTTTCCACCTCTCGACTTGCAAAATTGTTTAATGGATCAGCATGTTTGGCTTCAAATTACTCTACGTTTCAACTTTTGGCCTTTGAACCAAAAGAAGTTTATGGCATGTGCCGGGGTCAAAATGTTATACAACGTGCCTAGCAACCATCATATACCAGTGTATTTAGTGGATTTAGGGATCTTCCTTATCACGAAGAAGCCTTATCATCTTTATATATGTTATTTCTCCATACCACCTTTGTTTTTCTATTTATATTACATTGAAAGCTTAATTTTAATAGTAGCTAGATCTTTGAAGTTGATTAATTAACATGTAGAAATTGATATTTGTGTAAACTTGTAGATATCATATCCAATGGAAAGAGAGCCGCCTTTGAGACAGAAGCGTAGGAGGTCATCACATTATTCGGGAGTTGGTGTCCAAAATGAAAATCGAAGATTATTGACTTCACCTCGAGACTCAAGCCTATTATACAGTTCACATTCATCTGATCATCAACGTAGTGATAATGGTAGAGATGATTCCCTCTTATCATCTATGGGTGAATACGGATCTTGAACTTCTGTATGGGAGACAAGTGTGGAAGCATAGCAAGGTTCACAAGAGGCTTGTCATCCTACACAGGGTGGTGAAGGTCAAGCAAGGACGCAATATGTCTAGCTAGATGAGGGTTGTATGCCCATTATGATCTATCCATCACATTTATCAGACGAGATTCCATGGGAAAGTGGGATTCAACAAACAAGTCTTGAAAGTTGTAGGGCTCACTATGACAAGCTACAAAATGATCTTTCTAGTTTGGATCTCGCTCTAGAGAATAAACAAATTATAGAGATGGTTTTGTTATCTTTACAAAAATTCATTGAGGTATATGAGGATCTTGGACCAACAACAGATGGTTTTGTTTCTTTGATGCAAAGAATAAAGGCAGAAGTGATGGGTCCAGATAAGTGGTTTGTTGTGAAGGAAATGGTTACTAAATATCAGGCCAACTCAATGTTCAACTTCAAAGAGGGCCTAAAGTGGAAATCATTAAAAGTGCAATATTTTAAGCACCCTGAACTTGCACATTTTTTATATGATCGGTTTCTTGTAGCCTATGGTCGGTTGCCATGGAACGATGAGGTTCCTAATTATTTTGCTAGGTTTTTTATGCTAAGTTTTTTTAGGAATTAAGCCAGACTATACTGATATTCATTTCGAGTTTTATGGAGTTGGAAAGGGGAGGATATACAATCGAAAAGGTGCCCTTAGAGATCCTAGTATTGTTCGACCTCCACTTCCGATATCTTGTCCACCTAGGCTTGTGACTTACAAATGAGAGATGGAGCCCACATCACAAGTTGGGACAACTGCAAGGAATAATATTGCCGAAGGTTTGACTTCAGCTTTTGTAGGAGTTGATGTTGGATTGAGTCGAGAGAGGGCTCGTGCCACTATTCGGCAAAATTTTGTTTACAAAACAGATGATGAGTTAGATTGTATGGGCATTGAAGATCTAAAGGCCTATGCGAAGCTTTGTCATAATATAGCTTCGGATAGAAT
>LPNX010641399.1:12612-23763 GCA_001517045.1 Pseudotsuga menziesii | reverse complement strand
TAAATCATTACTATTATTAATATGTTTATCTATTGCATCAATAGAGTACAACTATCCCTTGGACTATTTCTCTTTTGTTGTGTTGGAATGGTTTGTTGATTCACTTGGCCAGTAGCTTGTGTCATTATTAATTTTCTTTATTCTATTAGTTTATCTTTACAGATTTTATTACATTAAGTGAATATTTTATGAATGATTACAAATAACTATTGTTACTTATTTAATCAAGGTTAATGGTGATTTTATCATAATCAATCAATTATTATTGTCACAACATGTATTATTTTGGATGAAAATTTGAAGTTGAGAGACACTTTAAGCTTGTCTTTAACAAAGAAAATTGTAAAATTTTATGTTTTTTCATCTTCAATCCTTATAAACTCATATTTTCTTTGAAAATTTAATTTTTTAGGTAAAAAAAGAGATAATTGTGTTACCTCCATACTCATATTATTTGTAAAAAAAAATTATGGACTTTAATTAGGATAAATTTGGTGTTTACTAACTACATATCATAAAAAAATCAAGATAAGGATTTTCATTTTATGGAAAAATCTATTGTCACAATCTACAAAGATTATACTAGTGTATGAACTATTGTTTGAGAATTGTTAGATTTAACTACTATTTTTTATTGTTTAATGAAGTAGAGTATGACAAAATATTGTGATATTTCAACACATTTTGTGATCCGTCAATTTGTATTTTGATGTCATCTTGGACAAGGAGAGGAAGTGTAGTCTGATTTTTCTTATTTTTTTGTTGTTATCATTTTGAAGATAATGAATTTCAATGCAATAAGGTTTAAGAATAATAAAAAATTTAAGTGATAAACTTTAGAATAATTTTTTTAATAAATATAAATTATTGATGGAAATAAATAATTATTATATGATTAAAAAGTAGATTTAGAGATTAATTTATTTGTATTAGTATTAGTTCTAACAAATAATCATTAAAATTTGTAGTTTGTAGGAAAAATGAAGGTGGTTTTTTAAAACATTTTACCAAAATATAATCTCAAAAAATGTCTCAGTCAAGAGTGTTCTACCAACTCTTGGCCTAGAATTTCAAATTATCAATTAAAAGTATTTTTTTGAAATAGACACCTCTAATTGAACAAACTCTAAGTAGAGAATTTAAAACAACACACTCCAATTTTTACCTTTTTCCAACGATAATGGACAAAGCTACAATTCCTATTTTGGATTAAATCCATGCTATAAAAATTATAGGGCCAATATGCCCTCTCTCTTTTTTCATGACAAAAATATTACTGAGCAGGTTTTCAATGTAGCTAAATCTATACCCATTCTTGTAGCTAAGTTTGTAACATCCCTTAAATTCATAAATAAATAAATAAAATTATTTTACCACGTGTAACATTTGAATTACTGTGAATCATTCACAAGAGATATTATAATTCATGTTGGCCTACTTTTCCCCACTGTTGCGACCCAAGTTCAACAAACCCACAAAACCAACAAAACACCCAAAGACATCGGCCCGATGGAGAAAGCTCAGTCGGAAACACCTGCGAGGCAGGCGCAATATCACCTGAGATATCTTAATGTGTAACTACGAGAACCATGTTTCCACAGTTGGTAAGGGATTAAAGTCCCTTGGCGTGTGGCCAAGGCGCTCGACGGAGTCAGAAGGAATGAGTCTTTTATGAGATCGGCAATGGCGCAATAGTGTGACACAACCTTGTCCTTGACAACTTAACAAATGGCGCAACTGTGCGATGCAGGTGATTCCTTAATAGTAAATGACAATGCAGCAACTATATTACAACTTAACAATATTTTAACATGAAAAAATACCAAGTGTTTGACAATGCTTTAGTCCTTCATTCATTCAACTGCTTTCTTAATATTGCAACATTCACTTAAGCAATAAACATAAATAACACAAAATAAGCAAACATTCAACATTTACATTCAGCAGCACAAGAAATAATGTGGAAACCCATCTGGGTAAAAGCCACCACGGTGCTCTTCATCTGGCATGAGAAATATATGGCACCTTGCAATGTGCAACTTGCAGACTATTTTGAGATATGTATTTTAAGCTTGAAATCTTCTTACTCTCATGCTCTCTGTTTTATGCTTTTCTTCTACTATGCCTACTGATCCGCACACATCCTGGATCGACTCTTCTATTCTATTATCTGCTCACTCAACTGCAAAATGAATCTTAAAAAATGGTCTATGCACAAAGATGCAGATTCGCGGCTCAATAGACTTTTCCTACTATCATACTTCTCTTTGATTCATTTTCTTCTCTTTTTAACTATTACCAACAAAAACCAAACCCTTATATAGAACAGGTTCCTCCTATTTATAGTTTATAGAATATCGTGTGGGGTCGAATGAGTACAGCTCAATTATTACAGTCATAAATAGCGATAAAAACCTCTTTCATATTTATTACAGGCCATACTGGCCACAAAAATTCCTTCATTACATTAATCATAGGCCATAACTAGCCGCAAAATCTATCCTTTAGTCTTCTGCCGACTCGATCACCTACTATTTTCCTCACATGTCGCTTTCTAGCCTTTACTCTTCTACCTTCCAATCTTCCACTGACTCTAGGTCCTCTTTTCTTTCGTCGCATCATCCCTCGTCATAGCTTCCTCTCTTCTGTGCTTAATTTTAATCCTTTGCCTGCCTTTACTCTGTCACATTCCTTCTTTCATGTTTGTGCCTTTTCTTCGATTTCTTCCTTATGCGCTTTCCTGGCCCAATAGGCCCCCAACACTCACATATGGCTCGTCCTGAGTCACTAAGCAGTTCGATGGTTCTTATGGCTGCACCATGGGACCAACCTTGTCCTAAAATTCCTTCAAAATGCCTTGCACTTGGGAAAATTCCTCTCGAACCTCCTTTACTTTCTTCTACATTTTTTCCACACGGTCGGAACTGATATGTTTCGATGGCACTTCTTCCAGCGACTGAGTTATTAGCTGGAGCTTCTGCTATACAGGATGAATCAACCTTGTAGCTCATTATGCCTCTGATTGGTGCGTTATCACCTCATCATTCATGTTCTGCTCCTTTTCGCATAGAGTATTTACTTTCTATTGTAGATGATTCAGCTCGACTACCTTTGCGAGCCTTTCCTTGATGGGCAGCTTCTTCATGTCTACCTTAATTGTTGCTATTTTCAACTCATCCTAACGCGCTTCCTATGCGAACTTCGTTGATGTCTCATCCTCTTGGAGTAGTTCCTAGGTCATTGAAACTGTGTCTATCGCTTATGTACAGCCTGATTATATCCTTCTTTGATTATGACAATAGCCTCAGATGTTATTTTCTTGTGCTCTTCAATCACCTTAGGAGGTGTACTTGGTTTTTGCTACACTTTAAGTTCTTTGACCTGCTTCCTTAGGTTTGTGGAAATCCTAGACAGTAGGGCTACCTTTGCGGTTTCATCTACATATTCTTGGACTTCTTCCATAGGGAACTCTACGACTGCATCTCTGATCACTTCAGCTAGTGAAATCATGCTTTATTGGCATGCTTCAATCTCTTGCTCCTTTTTGTGAAGGAGGGCCTTGTGGCTTAAGGATCTGGTCACTCGAAATACCATTTCCTTCGACTTCGCATGGACCCTCCGACTCTGGTATGTTTATGTTAGTCAGATCATCATCTAGTTCTCCCGTCAGATTGTAACAAGCCATCCACTACCGGATGGTCGCACTGCACTTCTAGGAACTTGTCACTTCAACAGGGATTTCAACAAATATTTTCTCCTTGATTGCTTGAAGCATCGCATCAACTGTTGGTTGTTGATCATCCGCGAATGTAAAGGTGTGTGCAAATTGTTTAACCACCTCATCTCAATCCTGAGTTTCTTGTCAAAAATCCATGGATGTATACCATCCCCGGGGTGTCATTTCCAAGGTGTGTATGAAATGATGGACCCATTCCTGTCACGGGTATTCTGCAAATGTCATGCGACACTGATTGAGGTGTTCAACAAGTTTCGATAGCCCTGTGTACTTCTTACTCACGACTTTGACTTCTTTGTTGAATCTAACTTCCAGAAATCTTTTGCACTGTGTCCATTCTCATATAGATTGCTTATGTGTACCCCACCATCTAGTGGGTGTATATTTTAGCACATAGTCTAACGCAGACAAGCATTGTGGTTTTGTTACCATTCCTTAAAACTCACTTAGGAAGGTCGCGAGATTAGGTAACCCTTCATATGTAGGTAACTCCCTTGACTAATTATCCCCTCGTCGTAGAGACCTAGTAATATTGGCACATATCCTCATGGAGACTTCATGCAGTAGGTTTTTCCAATTCTGTAAGGCCTCTCCTGAATCTGATGTGCAGGAACTAGTACTCCTCCAGCTCAAGTTTCCATCCATTGTAGGGTTTACATAATCATATTTTAGGACATTGACATTATAGATATAGTCCAGATAGTCACCATCTCCTTCACTATGGATTGTTTCGACATATCTATGTCCCTCCAATGGATCAATGGGTGACACTACCCTCATCTCTTCATCCTTGAATGAGAGGATCCTTTTCTTAAAGTTTATGATTGTCTGATTATCTATTACCCAACCCATCCCCAGAAGTGCAGGATATGGGTTTGTGTCATCAACAATGTTGATGACTTCAAAGTCTACGAATGTGCACAACCCCTCAATGTCGACAGGGACTTGAGTAAACCTACCAATTGGTAGGACCTTCACCTGGTTTGCAAGCCTCAACTATCCAAGGGACCAGTCTAAGCATGAATTTCCCATACTCTCCCAAGTTTGTCGTGCCAGAATATTGATTTTCGACCCTATATCTAGGATAATGTAATCCATGTCGTAATCCCCTATCTCCATATTCATTCTTAACTCGTGCCCAAATCCTCCTCCTCCTCTTCCTTTGAAATTTCCACCCCCACTTCCCTACGGGTGTTGTTGCTGTGGTGGATACTAATTCTACTGATATTGAGGCTAACACTGATTTTGATACTAATTCTGTAGGAAATGTACAGGTTGATAGTACGCTTGCGCCTATTCATCCTAATCCTACACATCATTCATCATCAAGTAGGTGTCTACTATCTTCCCCTTCAAGAGTTGATATTCTCTGTAGTCCTTCTCATCATTCCCTACTGATTTACAAAATTTACAGAAAAGGTTGGTCGGGGTACTTACAATATTCTACAAGTATATATAGTCCTCATCACAACGCCCTCTAGTATGGCATATTCAGAACCAGGGTAGTCTGTGGGTACTCAATGGATTTGGCGCACAAGACAATATATAGTTCATTTACGACAGAAAAATTATCCTTTGTGTGTCCATTCATTTGACATCTTGAGCACCACAAGTCCTCTTGGGATTCTTTTCCCTTCTTGATATCCTGAAGCTGCACTTTCAAATTATCCAACTACAACTAAATCTGCATCATTCCTGCCCTACCATCTTCAATTAGTGAGAATTCCAGCTTCATTTCTAGTTCTAGTGCTTCTGTCTATGACACAATATTTTGTTACATCAAAGGAGGTCATATCTGTGGTAATAGAAAAAAAATAAACCACTCTTTATGTTGTGCATCCTACATTTGAAAACCAATTTTGGCCATAAAAGTTTTAAACCATTGATCGAAATCCCATACAGGTTCTATGGGTAACTGCTTTATCCCCTTGATCTCAATGATGCACTACGACTCAGACTTAGATTTTATGAACTCACAAATCATTGTGAGTCAGATCTCATCAAGGGTCTTCTATGGGTTTCCCACTGGTACTATGGAAAACTTCATAAACAGTCCAGCACACGACAATGTAGAGTCGTGGTCATCTGCAATTTTCTTATGTCTACATTGTGAACTTGTAGAACCATCCTAACAACTTCACAAAGGAACCAATGCTGCTCTGGATATTCTAGGCCATTTCCATTGAATGTGGGTAATCTAATATCTACCCTAGCCATTGAGTTGGATTCAGGGATATTTAATGAACAATCTAATGATGGTGGACTCTCTTGTGTGCTAGTCATAGTACTAGCACTATCAGTATTAACAGTTCTTTCAGGATATGAGGCTCTATCCCTTACCTCCGGCAATAATCCTGTCATGGTGTAGTTGCATCCTGATCTTGGAGTCTATGCAGAATCTTCAGATTCTTCTCCTCCTCCATAAATCAGGCTATAGTCTTCCTATTCATCGCAAGACCCTTCATCTAGCCACGACTCGACTTCGTACTCACTTTCTTCGAACATAATAGGGTTTCATCTACCTCCTTCTGTCTTTCTTCTTTTTCCCAACCTGAATCTCATTCAACTCCTTAGGAATCTAGCTTCTAGTTCAGGTTCTTTACTTCTTGGGAACATCTCAGCTCACCATTTCCCATTTTCCCTATAGGTCATTTGTGACATATCCTCTCTCCTGGATATGAAACTCAACTGCTTAACTACAAAAATCCCTTCTCATAGATGAGCGTCTTTATCCATGTACTTATAGATAACAAGTACCTTCTTCAGGGTCCTTGGAAAAAATTTCTTTTCGCATCACTTTATGAGGTTATTGTCTCTACTATAAAATTGGTAATATACCCGTGCAAAATGATTTCGACCCAAAAATCAACAGCTCTAGATATGGGGTTACTTATACTGGTTATCTCGCGAATCAGCTGGGCACTCCACTCAACTGCTTCTCTTCTCTGGAAATTTGTCTAGCTAGTTTCCAATCTTGACAACCACTCATGCATCACAAATGGGAAACTCTACGAAGAATATCTCATGAATATCAATGTATAGGTATCAATCTAACTAGTTTTCTGCGTTCAACCGCAATCTTGCGCTCTCTTATTGCAAAAATACTAACGTCTTCGACTCCAACCAATCCTCAATTTCCTTCTTTGTTGGATGCCACAACATTTCCCTCAACTCAAATGATTAAGTGTCCCAGAAATGGAACCATTTGTTGGCCTAATTTTCCCCACTCTTGCTACCCAGGCTCAACAGACCCACGAAACCAACAAAACACCCAAAGACATCGGCCCGATGGAGCAAGATCAGTTGGCAACACGTGCGAGGAAGGCACAGACTCACCTAAGATATCCTAATGTGTAACTACTAGAACCATATTTCCGCAGTCGGTGAGGGATTACACTCCTTTGGCGCGCAGCCAAGGCGCTGGACAAATTCGAAAGGAAGGAGACTTTTACGAGCTCAGTAGTAGCGCAATAGTGTGACACAACCTTGTCCTTGACAAATTAACAACTGGCACAACTGTGTGATGCAGGTGATTCCTTAATAGTAAATGACAATGCAACGACTATATTACAACTTAATAGTATTTTAACATGAAATAATACCAAGTGCTAAACAATGCTTTAGTCATTTAATTCATTCAACTGCTTTCTTAATATTTCAACATTAGGCTTAATCAATAAACATAAATAACACAAGATAAGCAAACATTCAACATTCACATTCAAAACAAAGGAAATAACATGGAAACCCATCTAGGTAAAAACCACCAAGGTGCTTTTCATTTGACATGAGAAATATATGGAACCTTGCATTTTTCTACTTGGAGACTATTTTGAGATTTGTATTTTAAGCCCAAACTCTTCTTTCTCTCATGCTCTCTTTTTTATGCTTTTCTTGTACTATGCCTATTGGTCCACACACATCCTGGATCGACTCATCTATTCTACTATCTACGCACTCAGCTGCAGAAAGACTCTTACAAAACGTTCTGCGCACACAACTGTAGATCCGTTGTTCAACAGCCTTCCTCCAATCAAGAGAGTCATTAATATAATAAAGTCATGTAAAGTCATTGAGGTTAAACCTCTGTTATAAGTCAAGACAATAGACTCCATAGTTGAGTTGTAATAGGGTTATCAGACTCTCATAGAGAAGTCATCCCTGTAGAGTAAATTTCAAGTGCAAAACAAGTATAAATAGAGAGTGAGACTCTCTATTTGAAACACATGCTCACTCAATAATAGCGCATGAGTGAGAGAGGAGTATCTCGCACAAGTGAGAGAGAGAGAACAACTATCGGAGATCATCTTTGTGCATTTGGGTTTTACTTTTGCTATTGGTGCTCATTCTATCTCCGAGGAAGTTGCAAGGTTTTCTCCTTTATGGTTTCCCTGAAGAAAATTCCTTGTGTCTCTTGTCTCTTGTGATTATTGTTGTGCATTTATTCTCTCAGATAAGATCCTAGATCATATTGATTAAATTATAAAAATATAACATGGTATCAGAGCTAACCTGAGAACAAGACACTGTGCAGCTAAAAAAGCTAGGGATTCTTAATTTTTGGGTCTCTCTCCACAGATCATCAGTAAAAGGAGGCTAGGCTAACTCTCCATTGAAGGGCGTATATTTATGTCAAATCAAAATCTGATTCCGAGCATTTTTCAGTTTTTGACCTGTCGCTACTGCGGGAAATTAGGGCCTTTCATAGAAGTGGAATTTTTGAGTGATCCCAACATAGGATTTCTATCCTCCTCAAAATCGAAATTTAGAGACCAAGATCAAAGTTTTTGGTTGGGTATAACTTCGGGAAATTTGAACCCTAATTTGACCCTGGGCTAGTAAATCAACACTGCAAAAGATCAGCTCCAAATCTAGTTCAAGCATATAAAATTGGTAAGATCTAAATCTATTGTATTTCCATTTGAGGTTCTCTTTAAATATGTCTCGTCACACCAATATTGATGAAAATATTGAAGGAGATGATAACTTCCGAGCATGGAAGTATAGGATTTCACTTGTTCTTGAAGAAAATGAATTGGACACCTACATAAGTGGAGAGGTTCTAGTTCTAGAGGGATATGAGGCTAAATCACCTCTTAATTCTAAGTCACCCACATGTGCAAGATCTCTGGCACTCCACTTCCTCTACATCCATTATGTCCTCGCAAAATGTAGGGTCCTTTCCTCTCCCACTCATATTCCCTTCCTTGACTCTCACATTCCCACTTCTCTGCATTTGTGTTCCCCCTTCCATTTTATCCTAATCCTCTTTCACCCCTCCCCTACTCTAACAAATTTACCAATGTCTTAATGTAGGTTCTATCCAACCAAGATATGACACATGGCATCACATATAGCATCTATACACATGGTCATGAGTTGGACTTATGCTATCATGACACTTGGGAACTTCATATTCGATGGTGATGACTAAGTAGTGGCATGGAAACCAAAATTTGTGGAAAACGTAAGCTCCTTCCTTGCCTATTGTATTCCCTACTCCTCTACATCTATTTTCCCCTTCCATTTTATCCTAATTCTCTTTCACCCCTCCCCTCCCTTGGAATGCTTCCTAACGTCCCAATGTAGGTTCTAACTAACCAAACTATGATACATAGAAAATTACCTATGACATCGTGTCACAATGTAGGTCCTAACCAACCAAGCTATGATATATGGCATCACCTATGACATATTGTCCCAATGTAGATCCTAAACAACTAGACTATGACACGCGGCATCACCTATGAAATCTAGACTATATCTGAAGTCTCTTTTATGATATATTGTCCCAATGTAGGTCCTAACCAACCAAGCTATGACACTTCCCATTGTCTCAATGTAGGTCATAACCCATGATGTCTTGTCCCAATGTAGGTCCTGACCAACCAGGATATGACACATGGAATAACTTAGACACATGGCATATATGGTGACACTTGGAAAGATCAAAATGGTTGGTGATGACCAGGAAATGACATGGCAACCAAAATTTATGTCAAGGAACAACAACAAAGGGTTCGATGGCTTCATCCACTTCCACACACAAGTATTACAAGGAAGTATTTTTCTTTTTAAATGGTTATGAATTCCCCCCCACAATGCATATGGGATAAATAGGGTGGAATCATAATCAAGGTTTAAAATGCATGAGATTATGGATCAACAGCTCCTAATCATCGACCTTAAAAAGGCCATATCTTGAGTTACCGATATTAGAATTGAGAAAATGAGAGCTTTCTAGAAATATAAGAGGACAAAGAACAAATTATATGTTATTTTCAAAGCTAAACTATGTCATTTTTCCTCATAAATTCAAATAACATCCTAGTTGTTTGTGAGTGCTCTTTGTAAGCTTGGTATAGAACCTCAACTTCTCAAGGCCATACCTTGAGCTCTCGATATCAAAATTGAGGAAATGAAAGCTCATTAAAAATCCTAGAGGGTGAAGAATATCCTAACAATGTGTAATGTCCCAAATTTTGACCTAACACTTATGGGCATAATCCCCATTGCTTATGATGTTACTTTGATGTTTTATTTGGCCCATATTGGTCCTAAGACCCCACTACAAATGAACATGATGACTTGTTTGATATAGTGGGCGTAACCCAATTGCATATGTTATATATATATATATGATTTCATGTATTGGGTGTGGACCCTGAAGCACATAATTGATGAGATGTTTTGTGTTGAGCGAGGAGCTATGGAGCACATGAGTATTTGATGTTTGTGTTGAGCAAGAAGCTCTGGAGCACATGAGTATTTGTTGTTTGTGTTGAGCGAGAAGCTCTGGGGCACATGAGTATTTATATTTGTGTGAGCGAGAACCTATGGAACACATGAGTGATGAAACATTTATGTTGAGCATGAAGCTCTGAAGCACATGAAAAGATAAAAATTGGAAGTGTTGGGAATAATCCATGGAGCCTTCCAAGTTGATGTTGAGGATAAGCTCTGGAACATCGCATCCTTGGCCATTGTATCCCTAGGCGTATCCTACAAATACATCCTAGCATTAGTGTTGAGCGAGGAGCTCTGGAATTGCACTAAGTTTGTAACTCGTTTTTATCATTGAGTATGGGCTCTAGATAAGTTCTTGGAGTTACTGGAAAATTAATATGTTGAGTGAAAATGACTATGATAAAACATTGATCTCATCTTACTTATTTTTAAGTGATTAAATAAATTTTTGAATTTATGTATCTCATCAAAGTACTAAAGAACTATCATGTTATACGAGGGAATCTAACATGGAAGGAGGTTTAGAGTTGCCTAACCTAGTTGACCTAACCCCTACCTGAACGACTTATTAAAAAAAAGTGTCATATGATTAGGGATCATGTTATATGATAACTAAAGTTAAAATGTTAAAAAATGGTATATATATATATATATATATATATATATAT